>CM016622.1:8543071-8732788 GCA_005393395.2 Gossypium australe | reverse complement strand
TTTTACTTTTTTATATTTTTTATATTATTGTATCTTTTTATTATCAGTATTGTTAATTCCTCGTTTTCGTCATTTCATGTGGATCAACAGTTTTAAATCGCAACCCGACATTTTTAATTCATACAAAAAGAGGTAATATTTGTGTGTTTGGAAGTCCGGAAAATTACATCCTAACGTGCTGGGTGTCGATCTTTTCGCTCGACTAAATATTCAAATACCCTCTTCTTTCACATGTCTTGAAGATCAAAGATGATTTCGGTGTCAAAATATAAGGGTGTTATATCCTAACGTGCTGCGTATGATACTTTTATTCCTTTGAAGCAAGTTAATCTTGAGATTCAATCCTAATTCAATTAACCGTTTTTTACCCTAAATATTTTCGAGTTTTCGACATTAGGACAAAATTAATCGATTTGGTACCAACTTTGGGCGTTGCAAGGGTGGCTAATCCTCCTCCTTGACGTAACCGACTCCCGAACCCGTTTTCTCAAATTTCGCAAACCAAAATAGTTTTATAGGTGACCCGATCACACCTAAACAAAAAAGATCGGTGGCGACTCCATATTTTAAAAGTCGATTCCCGTTTTTAAAAAAAACCCCTTTTTGAGGAATGGTTTCGACAGCATGGCGACTCCCCAGTGGAGTCGTACAACGAGCAAAGAGGGGAAGCTGTAATGCCCAAATTTTGCCCGGGCCCATTAAACCAAGCCAAGAGCCTAGCAGAAATTCACAACCCAAAATTTGAAGGGCCCGATAGGCCCAAAACAGTAATCTGTTTTAGGAAAATTCTAGGGTTTTTGAAACCTTAAAATTTCATGCGTTGCAACCCCCCCACTTGCCTCTGTCGGCCATCGCCGCTCTCCACCTACTCCACTCCCACCTGCGCCCCATAATCTGCAAAAAAGGGACAAAATAACAGCAACCACGGCAGCAAAAAGCAAGTCTATTGTATTTTTGTTTGTTTCTTCAAAGATCGGTTATATAAACCGAATAGAGACTCTGTAAGGGGGACTTTTTCTTGACTCTTTTTTGGTCCCTCCCCTCCTTCGCGCGTTTCAACCTGATCCTTCCCCCTTTGTTTTATCTCAAATTTACCCCAAGCATTCCGTTTTTGTTCAATTTTAGTCATTTCTAACTACTTTTGATTATTTTATAATTGTGTTCATTATTTTCATTATATGTTATTATTATTATTATATTTACTATTACTATATTATTTATTATTTACTTTATTCTTCTTTTATGTTATTATCATACTATTATTATTATTGTATTATTACCTGTATATACTAACTATATTATTATCATTATTACCATATTTGTATTATTATTGTATATATTTTGTATTATTATTATTATTATTTTATTATTATTACTATACTAATTACTATTACTATTATTATTACTACATTATTATGCTGTACATATTATTATTATATTAATTTATTATGGTATCATTTATTATTATTATTATTATTATTATTATTATATTTATTATTTATATTATCATATTGTATACACTTTGCATTAGCATTATTACCTTATTATCATTATATTTATATTGGTAGTTGTACTATTTTGTGTCCATACTATTGTTATCTTATTATTACTATTATATTATATTTATCATTATCATTATTATTATTATATTTATGCTATCATATTGTATATACCTTTTTATCTCGATCTTTACTAACATCTTCTAACCTTTTTATTATTATTTCAATGCCGTCTTTTACCTTTTTGTATTTTTATATTATTGTATCTTTTATTACAATATGTTGATTTCGTATTTTCGTCATTTCATGTGGATCAACGGTTTTAAATCGCAACTCGATATTTTTAATTCATACAAAAAGAGGTAGTATTTGTGTGTTTAGAAGGCCGGAAAATTACATCCTAACGTGTTGGGTGTCGATCTTTTTGTTCGACTAAATACTCAAATATCCTTTTCTTTTACATGCTTTGAAGATCAAAGATGATCTCGGTGTCGAAATATAAGGGTGTTATATCCTAACGTGTTGGGTATGATACTTTTATTCCTTTGAAGCGAGTTAATCTTGAGATTCAATCCTAATTCAATTAGCCGTTTTTTTTCTTCGAAAGTTTTACCCTAAATATTTTCAAGTTTTTGACATTAGGAAAACATTAATCAATTTGGTACCAACTTTGGGCGTTGCAAGGGTGCTAACCCTTCCTTGCACGTAACCGACTTCCGAACCCGTTTTCTCGAATTTCACAAACCAAAATATTTTTATAGGTGACCCGATCAAACCTAAATGAAAAGGATCGGTGGCGACTCCACATTTTTAAAAGTCGATTCCCGTTTTTTAAAAAAACCCCCTTTTAAGGATGGTTTCGACATAATTTATTTTTAAAAAATATATATTTTATAAAAAAAACCATGAGTTTTAATAATATCTAAATAGTAGTGTACTTTTTTAATAACATAATTCGATCTTTATAGATAATATCAATTCAATTAAATATTTAAATAATATAACAGAATATTTAATAATCATATGGTAATTTCAACCTTTGACCTCAAGAAGACTGATTAAGCAATAAAAATATGATGCAATTGATTTACAAACAATTTCAAACCGAGATCATATGCAAATGTTTATCTATGAAAAAACCAGCTTTATAATGTGAAAATTAGTCGCCATTTATGAAGTTTTAAGTCTCCAAAAACAGCTCTTCCGATTAACAGCATGTCGGGGAAGTAGGAAAGAATCCAATTATTTGATTGCAATCTATTTCAATATTGTTATAATCACCTTATTGTATAACTATCGTCCATATTATTCACTATGATATTGCAATTAATCGATCCAAATTACCAAATTCTTCTTCTGCAAAGTTACTTTTCAGTATATAGTTTACTCATACAGCAAAGTTGTGCATAAATATAAGATGAGATTATAAAATAGTAAAGAATTTGATATTAAATCTTTAGTTGATACATTTTTAAATTTAATTGCTGGATAATTGTTATCTCTTTTTGTTATACTCGCATGTCTTATGGATAGAACTCACACCATTATAAATTTTTGAAACGTATTTTCACCATGTTATTTAAAATAATTGTCACATCAATTCTTTATGAGTTTACATTTATCTCATACTTTAAATCGTATTTAAGATTGAATTTTGCAATGAGATAATCATGATATATATAAAGATCCACTCTAAGCCCCTTTTCATCTATAAATACCCCTTATTCTAAAAAGAAAGGCCGAAACTTTGCTCTAGTATTTCCTCAATCTTCTTTGACTATCAAACCTAATGACTCTTCGCACTGTTCACGATGTGAATCACCCTTATTCTAATGTTTTTTCACACCCTATCATATAAATTGTTAATGTATTATTCAAAATCTTATGTAAAAATAATAATTTCATTTTATTTGTTAATTCAACAAAAAGAGCACATATAAGAGATTATGTGTAGAAATAAATATTTTTCTTCCTCTTTAATATTTATTTCTACAAACCGTTAAAAAGGCTTTTCCCCTGGGAATGGTACTAACATAGAACTATCATTCGAATTCGTGACAACTGGAAAAATATGTATATATAGTTGGTATATGTTTTATTTCATTTTAATTTTCTTTTCATTGGTATTTTGTACAACTAATGATTAAGAAAATAAATAATAAATAATTGATATAATGATAGGACATATTACATTTTTAATAAAAAGATTTGTATTCAAATTTTAGAAACATATTATTCGACGGGACAATAAAAAATTTAATTTATATAAACCTTAAAGTAGACATAAAAAATATCTTAATTTCAAAAATTAAAATAAAAAAAGAGAGTTTTTTTGGTACATCTATCAATGAATTATATCCACCATTTCCCCAAAAAATCCATTCATAAGAGTATCTATGAAAATCCTATTTATACCAAAAAAAAAAAAAAAGATGAAATGCAATTTTTTCAAAGGTATTGGGAAATGTTTGAGAGAGCTGGCGGTTGCCAATATTGTGTGGGCGTGGTGATTTGGTTATCATGTATATACATTCAGAATATTTTTGTTTTTCCTTGTAATTATTGCTCTACTTATATCTGCGTAGACTTGTTGAAGGCAGGGTCTACCTTGAAACTCGAATTGATAAGCCTTTTTTGGTTTGAATTATTGTTATCATAATAAAATTTTCTTAACATAATTTTAAATAATAAAATGAAATTGTTAGCTGTTCTAGTAAACCCATCCAACCTTATGTTGAATAAAAAAGATGAGTTCATGATCCAGCCTGATACATAACACTTCAATATCTCAGTGGTTGGGAAAGCTTCGGGACCAAAATGGAATTTTGGAGTTATGCTGGAGTCTTAGGCGTGCAAACCATCCAAGCTGACCTGTTTAAGAAGTGTTTAGTGTTTGGGAGGTCCAATTAGAAGAGCTATCATTCCCACCCATAATTCATAGGATGTAGTACTCTTGGTTCATGATTATTATTAACCAATGTCTTGGGGATTTGGTATACATAATTGAAGCCACAGCCAGACAATACCATCAACTGAACTTTCGAACTTTTTTTGAGGTGGGCGAAAATGAAGTATCAGCATTCGGCGGGCAAGTTGAGTTAGAAACCCTTACTAGGGTAGTGTTTAACTGGGAAAGGCTAAAATGTTTAACTAATAAAATCTTATAATTTTTGGTTATAATAATATAGTTGGGTCCGGTTTTATCAATTTAAAATTTCAAAATAATTGATCTTACATTACATGATACTCGATGGCTTAAGTTCCAATATTGAATTACTTTTTTTAGATTATGTGAGTTGTTTGTGATTTTACATATTTTATTATTTAATGAAAATTTTACGATATAATTTTTTTTATAAAATAAATTATTAAAAAATTTTAATTTATATCAAATTTGATATGTATGATTTATATGAATAAAAATATTAAATTTAATAGTTGAATAATTAAATATTAATTGTACAAAAAATATAAAAGATGTTAGTTTTACATATGTATAAATTTCTCCCATATTAAAAATAATTAAAACATATATAATATATTAATAAAAAATCAAATTATAATTAAAGTAATTGTAGAATATTTAAAATATGATCATATGATGCAAATATATATATTCTATTCTTCAATCTTCATTATTTTTGCTGGTGCAAGTTTATGAAGTAGTATGTTAAGTACAAATTAAAAGTGGTCACTTTCATCATTCCTACAGTAGCCTATTACTTGTCAAATTTAGTATTGATAATTTATTGATTTTTAGATTTTAAATTGTGTTAATATTGTAGACATATGGAAGCCCAACCTTTTAAGACTAATCCATTTAAAAATTGAACCATTGATTATTGAGAAAATGATCAGGATTACATTGAAGATTTCTTTGAAGATTGTATGTCCAATAATTCACCTTACATTGGTTTTTATTAGTAAATTGTTTTTATTATTTTGTAGTTACTATTATTAAAGGATTAAATTGTTGCCAAAAATAATCAAAATATACTTTTAAAGAGTAATAATTTTGGTTAAAAGATGTCAAACAAATATAACAAATTACATTGAAATACGGCAGAGGCTCGATTTCATTGTGATGAAAATATACAAGCATCAAGGAAAAGATAAGAGAAAGGAATCCATAGGGAAGTGAGGAAATGAGAGGATGTTACTAGTTTTTGGTAAAAATATTTTAAAAAGTAATTATATCGATTAAGGTTTGGTAGAGATATTTAGTAATAATTTATTGACGAATGGTTGGTAAAGATAATTTAAAAGTAGTTATTACATTTTGTAATAATGCCCTTATTAAGCTTAATATCATGCTTGGTGATAGTTTGTTGTTTTTAGAATATTAGGCTGCTATTTTTCAACAAACTCTTCTTCCTAATACCCTACACATAAGATTATAAAAATTATGTAATATAAGTTAATCTATTATAAATATATATTGATCATAGCTCACACCAGTTGATTATGATGTATTAACCTTTTGTTTGAAAATTAGACAAAAGCAATTGATGAATTAAAACAAAAATACTCAAAATTCAGTTCAATGGGAGGTATTATGCCTGTTCTTGTTGGACTGAACTGATGCAATAATTGACTCACAACAATCATCACTCATTCAAGTGGGGAGGCTTTCAACCACATTGTTATTTTATGTAGGCAGATAATTTCATTCTTTACTTCAATTTCTTCGGCTTAAATGCAAAGAACCAACTTATCTCAATCTTATTCTACAACAATTTTAAAAGAGAGTTATCTGATTTATTGAGACTGATTATTTTTTCTCCAATGTATCTATTAGAGCAAATTCAGTGTAAGCTTATTAAGGGGTAGACGTTGATCACGAGTTTTAAAATTGTTCCATATTCAAAACAATTTTATTTGAAGAGACAACTATAAATTATGAATATAAACCGTAAAACAGATATAAAAAAAAAAAAAAAAAACATAGTCTTAAATTTGATAAGTAAAGAGAAGAAAAAAAATATTTTCTTTCAGTTGTTCTACAAAATCGAACTCAATTTTTAATTGTTTTATATCTGGATCTCTTTTTAATTTATTAAGCAAGCGACTAATTATCTTTTAATCATCAAGTTGGAGGTTTAAACTTGATTCTTAAAGTCTTTTGCCGGTAGCCAATAGCTCATTAGCATTATTCTCTTTTATATCTTTCTAAAGAGATTGATGAGAGATGGAATCTAAAAACTTATATCAATTAAAGATTTAGTATCAATTTTTGTACTATTCTATTTATGATTCAATCCACAATAATATTATTCGTTTACATCTTAAAATGAATAAAGTGATGAATAATATACTTCCCATGGTTTCTAGCTTGCTAGTTTGAGGAAGAACCCCTTGTAGGACAGCCATGAATATTTAGTTTCTGTGCCTAATAATACCAAAAGCAAAAAGAGCTTGATTTCAATATAATTACTAAATGATAGAAGGTGATTTGACCACTTAGCAAATCTAGTGCATAATTAGCCTCGTGAGCTATATACTTCGCGGCCTTAATATTCAAAAGTTGGCTAAACTTGGGTTTACACGAAAGTGGCTGCCAGAGAAAGTGTAGGCAACAATTTCGTATTCAAAAGCTACAAGCTAAATATCAAATTTCCGAGCTCAAATAGATGGAGATGCTGCTATGAAAATGAGAGAATTGATGGAGGGGAACAATGTGTATATGCCAACTATTTGAAGTTCTATTAAAGGAAATAGGTAACAACTATTGTGATACATTTTTTCTTTAACTTGAAAGTACATTTATCTAATACTCAAGTCATCTATTCGATATAATAAATCTAGCTCAAATTGGATACAATTTAAAACAAATTCTTAATTATTACAATCATATCCTTCTATTCTAAATTACTATTTAAATAATAATTTTTTACTTAAACACATTTATTTAAAGATATTAGTTTTGAGGAATTCGTTTAATGGGGTATAGGTTGTTATAGTAATAGTCAAAACATTTATGTTATACAAAATTTTGGAGTACAATAATTATAATTCACACCATAGATAATGCAAAACGTCATTAATGATGGAAGTTTAAGGTGACTAAGAGTGGCTGTACAGTGCTTATGTTGTGAGCAGATAAGTTCTTTTCTCTTATGGATCTTCCCATTGCTTTGGCGCAAAGATGGGGTATTTATAGAAGGAGATTAATTGGTCATCAACCCCAACCATCAAGCATGTTACTCCACATGTGCAAGGGGTAGAGTGGCTAGTTGCTACTAAGGGCATTGTTGGAGTCAATGGAGTGCCATCAAGCTTGAGTAGGTGACGAACCGATGAATGTTATTCTTCAAATGAATGTTATCACGAATTCTTCTCTATACAATATAAATACCTACCAAAGTAGTATGTAAAATAGAACTAAAATTCTCCTAATAATAAAGTCTAGGATAAATAAGATACCTTCAAGATATTCTTCAAATAATTCAATCCAATTCTCTACAATTTGTTTCTCCATTAAAACAACCTTCATAAATGGGCCAAAACATTTAGATGTGATCAACTTAGTCATAGCTCTATTGTTTTGGTTCAAAAGATTGGCAACAACAAATATGATAAATTATTATTTCTAAGTAGTTATAAGCATAGTTGTAACTATTGTTGTAATTAAGTTATTTGATTCAATCTCTTGACATAATTATTTATTTATTTAATCTAATTCCTAGATTTAGTATTGATTTATTCAATTTAGTTATTAAATTATTTTATATGATTTTTCTATTGATTATAAATACACTTTAAATTAGAATTGAAAATTTTATTTTAAAGTTGACCTATAATAGTACCTTGCAAATGGTTGGGGACAATTTCTCTTAAAATTATATTTTCCCTTGATTTTTCAAACGCTGAGTCGCAAACTTTTGGTTCATGTTAACCGTACCCCGAAAAGGGTGGGAGTCTATTTATCTTAAAATGAATAATAAAATAATAAAAATAAGTTTTATTAAATATTTTAAGAATCACAAATGGTTAATTCATCGATTTGTATCTCGCAAATGCTCGGGGTCTATTTTTATTAAAATAAAATTATTTTAAAATACGATTTTGGGTCAAATATAAATTGGTAAATTATGGTTTAGGATAATTTAATCAAAATTTTAAGAGACGAATATAGTACTATTCTTCAAGACTAATATGGTACTATTCTTTAGGATAGACATTGTAGTGGCGTTAATCCATTTCTCTGGACTCAAATCTGGTATAACATAGATCCGAGTTTGTTTTTCTTTTTTGGGATTTTTTTTTTAAGTTTAAACTTAGCAAATATCATTAACAAATAATTAGATGTAATAATAAAACACATTAAACTCTTAATAGGAGAACACAAATTCAAACCTTGGAGTCAACATTGTTGAGAGAGACAATCTTAAACACCAAAAAACTTTTATTTAGTATTTTTTTCCAAAAACATTTTAAAAATTTTAAAAACGTCCTATTTTATAATATTTAATAGAACTTAAAAATAATTAATGACATCTCTACTTACAATATTTCTGTGCCTCGCATGTCTGAAATTATTTTTCGAGAAATTATAGGCTGCCTAAATACACGGACTATTATCGAGCATAGATTTTTTTATTAGATTTAAAATTTATATTTAAGTGTTTGAAGATTTTGGGACTAAATTAATATTTTAGATTTTTTTACATATTAAAAATCTTTTAAAAATTAAAATAGTTATTATAGTAATAATGAACGGCTCACATTTATCCGTAAGTCTACGGACTCTGAGCTAAGTCCATCCCTTATTTTTCAGCACGTCATGACAAGTGGTACTCAATTTAGTGGGGCATATAGATGTAAAAGGAAGTTCACCTTCTTCCTATGACACGTGGACACCATCCATTTTCTCTTCTTCTTCTTTTTTGCATTTTAGAAAAATGATTTTATTTCATTTTTAGTCCTTCAATTATACTTAAATTTGAAATTTAATCCTAGCTCTTTAATTTCTAATATAATCCAACCCTATATATTTTTTCATAATTTTATTAGTTACCCCAAATAGTTAATATAGTTAAATTTTTGATTAAAATGTTATGTGGTTATATATAATTTGAATATTTTAAGGGTTATTTTTTGGGTTTGCCTTACCTTTTTTACATTACGAGACAATGATCAAATCTCAATTTTGACCCTCATACCATGCTAAAATTAGGATAAAATCTAAATACTTTATTTTTGACATAATTTGGTACTTCTATTTTTATAATTTCATTAATTAGTCTAAAAGTTAATATTGTTAACTATTTCAATTACAATATTGTCATTTGTTTAAGAACACTATTTCAACAAAAAATTATTCTATCATGACAAGTTCGAATGCGTATTTTTAAGAACAAAAATTCACATAAAGTATTTCCAACGTATTTTTTATTACATCATTACTAAGTAGTTTTTGTTTAATTTTAAAATTTTACACCATTGAATTTAACTAAATAATTTAAAGGGGGTAATACCTGACCTAAATTCTTAATATTGAAAAGTAGAGAAATTAAATTTCTAGAAAAATTGAGACTAAATTTCAAATGTATGAAGTATATAAGGACTTAGATCATATTTTAACCTTCAAATTTTTACTTCATAATTTGATAGAAACAAATAATCAACTCATTTCAAAATGTCACACCAGTGGAATTTTAACAGTGGCAACAAGACCTAAATTTTTAAATCCCAAAGTAGAGAGTTTAAATCTTTAAAAATTAAAATAGGAGTAGAGTATATTTTAACCTTCAAATATTTATTCTATAATTTGACATAAACAAATAATCAACTCAACGCGAAGTGTGAAAATCATACTAATTAAGATTAAAAGTTAGGACTATAATGAAAGTTCGAGTTCTTGTGAATAAAATATAATGGAGATTAAAGCTTCCTAATAAAATTTTAAATTTTGGATGGAGACTTTATAATAATTTACTTCCTACTAAGGCTAACTCATCGGGGTGTTCTTTTGAATGGGACGTCCAGGTTATGTTTTCAAATGGTTGAGAGTGATGTACAGGGTTTGCCCAAGTGATCGAGAGGCTGTTCATGATAATTGCTTTACTACTTTCTCTAGCTTCCAGCTCTTGCCGTAAGTTAATTCGTAATATTATTCTAGACGGGGATTGTGACACTAGGATGTATGTACTGATTTGTTGGAGAATTTGGTACATTCGGACCTTTTTTACTATGCTAATAGGTTACCAGAGTTTACTTTATGTGCAGCGTTGGTGCAGGGATTTTTTAGATGATTTACCGTCAATGAGCTAACCACATTCCGCATTGAACAACATCCCTTTGGCAGCTCGCTGGACACGACCTTCAAATGAGGCTATGAAGATGCATGTTGATGCGACATTGGATAGGCTAATAATGCCGCTGGTTTTGGGGCTATATTACAGGATGGTGGTGGTAATTTTTTGGCTGCTAGGACGTGGAGATCTGATGAGGTAATTTTTAATTCTCATAAATATACATAACTTAATTTTGACCCTCCCAAAAATAATTTCTAGCTTCTACCCTGGCCCTAAGAGGGTGCCGTTGACCTTAGAGTAGTAGTCACTGTTTTATTTTCCCTCTCCCCACCTCCCTCCCTCTCTTTTCTTCTCGTTTTTATTTTTCTTCTCTTTTCCTTTTATGTTTGCTCCGACCTTGAGATGGGGTTTCTTGCGGATGTTGGCCTGAGTGGCGGCTCCTCTTGTGAGTGTGTGTCTTCCCAAATATCCTCCAGCAGTTGACCATTGCTCTTTTGTTGGTGGGCCTCTCCTTGCCCCCAATGGTCTCATAGGTATCTCCTATGGTTGCTTTGGAGTTTTCCTCCTCTTTTGCTCTTGGGTCTCAAGTTTTCTTCCAACCAGATCTTCTCATGTACTTTGTTGTACTCCATTAATGTGTCCCTTTTGAACTTGTTGTCTTTAGTGTTAAATCTCCAAATCTTGGGGTTGAAGGTCGCTGCATCTTGTGTTTAGTTTTGGTCTTGCTCTAATCTTTATTCAATTGCATGGTGATGGCCGTATCACTTTTTGGATTTCAACTCGGCTATCCTTCCTTTGAGATGTTTGGTTTGTCGGTGATAGAGTGTTCTCTGATTGCTTAGGGCTTGGAGGCCATCCCTCTTCGTCCCTATAGTGTGGTAGGTTGTCTTTATCATCAAGGTCAAGGCTTGTTTGGTCCTTGTGTTTATTATCCACGTCAGGAGACTGGAGACTTTTCATTTGTAGTTAGTGGTTTTGTCGTTATCCTTAGCGGTGTTATTTTCGTGGCAGCCACACACCTCCCCCTGAGATTGAGTCAAACATCAGCACGTGTAATATTATAAACCCAAAGCTCTGACCCTGGACTATCGACTTCCCTTTGACGTAATCTTCAATCGACACTTGGCTTTTCTTTTATATTTTTATTACTTTAATTAATTTATATCGTACACAAATTTCTTTTTTTGTATTTTAACCATATTCATCAATGTTATATTTTATATTGCGTAAACGTCGTCTCTTCAAAGATATTATTGGAAAGTGGACACGATGATTAAGGTGTTAATAACTTTTAAGTGTATTGCTGTTAGATATTACTGTTCTCATACTATGCTTTTATGTAATTTGTAAAATACAAAATATGTTATTTATACTATTAAATCCATCAAAACTTTAAATATAAATGCGTTTGTATGCAATATTTTTTTATTTTACAAATAATTTTAAAAATTTGTTATGTATCTATTTTATTTAAATATTTTTTTAATATTATACTACACTCCTATATAACATTTATCATTAATATATTTATTAAAAGTTCACATACAAATTAATTAATGTTTTGATTGCAATGGTAAAATTAATTGTTTATCATGAATAGTATTTTGGGTTCCAGTATTATTATGATCAAATTTTTATTTATTATATAAAAAAAAACACCCTCATAAAATATAACTTAATTTGTATATGAGCGAGTGTTTTAGTAATTTCAATTAGTGTCTAGTTGACTTGTGACACCAACTCAGTAAATTAAAACAAGTATACTAAATTATGACACACCCATGATGTTTGTGAAAAAAATATTTAACAAATATAATTATAAAAAAGGATGAGTATTTGATTTACTAGTAGTGCATTTTTTTATTCCACAAGTAGCCTTACAAATTGGAACACGTGTCTCTCTTCTTTTAAATATTTTACTATACCTTATAGGACATTTGTCAACTCATTGACCCTACTCGTGGAGTCTAAAAATTCCACTTGTAGTGTACCAAATAATTTCCCTTTAAAAAGTTGATATTAATATTGAGGTTTTAGTTCAATAGTAAAATAAAAATGTGAAAATTGAAAAAGGCATGAGTTCAAATCTTCTTATGTATGTATATGTTTTTATATAAAAGATATTAAATGATAAAAACACTCTCAAAATAAAATAATTTACCTTGTAAAACGTAGAAATTTTCATCTTTTTTTAATTGGATCAATATTTATTTAACCAGTTAGCGACACCAACTCAACCAATGTTGTGATAATATATATTAACATTGCGAGAATATAATTTTCCTTTGGAATTACTTTTAGGAAATGAGATATTTTAATAATTATAGAAAAGAAAATGTTACTTTTAAGACTAAATTACTTTATTATTATTATTTATTTTCATTATTTTTATATAATATTTTTTTTACTTATCAAATTTTAAAAATTATTTAATTTTAAATTTATTTTAGGTACTATCAGATTAAATGTTAATTTACATGCTAATTAAAATACATATTAAATATTTTTAAATTTATTTGTTTAATTAAATATATTGTTTTGAAGATAAATTCATTATTTATTTTTATTAAAATAAGTAAATAAATATTATTTTAAGATAAATTGATTGAATTAGATATTTGTTAATATCATAGGGACTTTTACTAAAAATAGATATCATTGAAAATTTTAAAAATAAAAATTGGATTTTATGTAATGGAGATTATCACATTTTTAGTGAAGCAAACGTATTAATATATTTTTGAATGCATATTAAAAATGTTGTAAAACAGGAAGAAGAGAAATTAAAAGAGAGGGCCCAAATCTTATTCATTAGTAATACATTTGTATCCTACTTCAAGTTAATGTATTAAAAAAAAGAAATCACGGAAGACAATACTTGTACAACTTCAAGAAGCGTTTTAAGGTAAGATAATACTCTATCCCTCAATTAAAAAAACAAATTGCAAGAAAATGAGCTCCCTTTCTTTATCATCCAAAATTCATTTGTGAGAAATATATTTTACCACATCAAGAAGAAAAACAATTTTCCTTAATCCTATTAAGCAAAAATTTTGACATTATATATGTAGGCATGTCCTTCAAAACTAAGCTCTCTTTCGAAGCTAATAAGATATTTTCCTCATCTGCCCTAACTCGTTTTTCAATTAAAGGGATTAATCTATTTTTAAGGTGAAGTCGATCGTTTTGTGGGTTTGTAGTCGAACGCTACAATCTATACCAAGCAAAGGATGAAGTTGCATTAAAGTTGAAAAAATGAGGGAACTTAAATTAGCATACATCCCACCAGGACATTGATTTTGCATGAAGAAACATTTCACCGTTAAAAGGATCAAAGCATCTTATATATTTCCCATTTTTTCTTTCTTTACCGAAAGGCTGGAATCGAGCATCAAATCCCAGTCTCACAACTTTTTTCTCCAATACGCTATGAACCCAGTTATTCAACTATAGGACTGATAGTGTTCCCAAAATTTCCCAATTTTCTTTTGTCACCTCATGACTTTAGCTTAGAAAATTAGGCTTTTTATAGGGCATTAGGCATATAATATAAAAGGTGAAGGCATTCTAATATTGGAAGTTGGCTGCGAAATTAAGTTAGTCTCTCTTTAGTTTAATTTACCTCAAGCAAACTTTAACTAGCAATACTCAGGAATGCATAGAGATACAGGGCATGACAGAAACACCCCAAAAGAGATCAAAAAGGACAAATACCTTCACATTTGTGATCATCTCATCTACTTTTTCGATCACATTTCTTATTTTGTACTTCCGGCTATCCATTTCTTAGTAAATTTAGAGACCCTTTAAGGATAAGTCCATAGGCTTTCTGTATCTGAAATCTCTGGTGAATCATCCGAAGCGAGTGAGTTGATCCTGGGAGGGGTTACGAGCATTCCTCCTGCCATGTCCACCATCAAATTGGGAAAGTTTAAAAGCTCTTCCTCGTCAATATATTCCTGACCTGAACCAGACTCCATGCAAGTGCTAAACGTCGACGCGGTACCCTCATTTTGAAGGTTGCCTTGATCCTGTTTTGATGACCCCGTATCTGGCATGGGTAGCCTGCAAGCGGCAGCACTAGCAGCAGCCGCTCGAATATCGGCTGCGGATGTAGAAGCCACTTTTGGATACGAAAGAATCATATCCGGAAAGTTCAAATCCGTGTCTGGACCTTTTAGAGCAATAGCAGCCACATCATACGCGGTGGCTGCCATTTCAGGAGTGGGGTACGTTCCGAGCCATATACGCGTGGTTTTACGCGGCTCTCGTATTTCAGATACCCATTTGCCGCTCCTGCTTCGTATTCCCCGATAACTAGAATGCCTTCCGGAACCAGGCCAGCTATATTGAACAGGGCTTGGCGTCGGGATGGAAGGTAGGCTGCTGTGATTTGGCAACTGCACAAGATAGAGCGTAGAGTCGGGGATTTGAGGGGTTGGTGGGTTCTCGTCGGGGGACAAATTGGCCATATTTGTGATTCTACGTATGCGTGCATGTATGAATGCGTAGTAGGTAGAGTGAGTGAAAGAAGGGTTAAGGGTTTGGAAGCAGATGGGTTGGATTTTATAGGGGGTGGGGAAGCTTATAAGGCGTGGAGAAATCGCGGTCACTTTTTGGATGAGATGGTGAGACCGAGATAGAGGTTTAACAGCCTACACGTATTGAGCGCAAAAACTTTGAAAAATGAATTAGCTGTAACTTACCTGTTCGTCCTCTCCATGTCCCCTCTAATTATATAATGACTAGATTTTGGAGAATTTTTCTTTTCAATTTACAATTATAATTATAATCCTAATCCTACTCATTTTATCTAATAATTCACAAAACCAGTTATCAACAATTTCACATTATAATTTTTTTTAAAAAATTGTAATTAAATAATTATTTTATCTAATTCAAAATTTTCATTTTTTACTAACTCAACACGACAATTTCCATATAAGTTTTGTTTTTTCTTTTGTTACTGTTTCTAAAGTGTTTTGGAACCCAAACAGTTTTTACGTGTGGAAAAGCACTCTTGCAATTAAATAAAGTTTAGCAATGTATTTTATCTAATATTTATATTTGTTATACAATTATTTCCTTATTAAAATTTATTTCAAATATATAACATTGCATATCTAAATTTGTAATGCCTATATTGTAATATTTAAAATAATTTTATATATTCAAATTAAGCTTTATATTAATTACTTGAAAATATTTAAAAATTATTTTTACTATATCAAAATATTATTATTTTTATGTTGTTTTTAAATTATTATATTAGTAATGAATTTGAACATTATTTAAATGTATATTTTTTAAATTTTTGTTTCATAACATCATGTCTAAAATAAATATTTTATCTTAAATCAAAATTTTCAAAAGCAATAAGAAACTAACATTTAATAGATTACTTGTATCATTAATAATTCTAGATGAAAACAATTGGGACTATGATATACTCCTATTTTTATTTAAGTAATATTGAAGTTTGGTTGACATGACACATTTTTAAAAAATATGTTCAAATCATGATCGTTGGATCCAAACAATAATAAACATAAAAGTTGTTGGAATTCATTGTAAAAAAAATTATTAAAATTTATTAATTAAAAAAACTTGCAAAACTTTTGTTACCATTCTCACTCTTTTTTTTTTCTCACATTCACAAGATATTTGTGTTCTCTCAATTTCATTAATTAACTTAAGGGAATTTCTTTTCATTGTTTATATTAGATTAATTCAATTTAAGGTAATTTCATAAATTACTTTAGGTAGTGAAATCCCAAGCTCAAACGGGCTGAATCGACGTTCTAAAGGAGTAAGAGTAAATGAGAGCAGGTGGGTTGCAAAGTCAACAATGTGAATTGATGGACTAAAGCCAGTATGGGGATGGCAAAAACAACCCAGACCCCATCTAAGGTCCTTTTTTTTCTTCCTCAAATCCTGTTTTGGATTGAGTCGGGGTTAAATTTAAAGAAAATTCACTTGTTTTGATATAGTTATCAGTTTAAAATATATGATGATAAAAATTGTATTAATATTTATTCTAACTTAAAAGCAATTGATAGTGCCATTGATAATAATTTGAAAATAGTATCATAATTTGTGAAATCTTTCTTGCTTCGAATTTTACATATTTGTGTATATATATATATATATATATGAATTCTCTTGTTAAGTATGACTCCTATTTCAATCAAATTTGAGAAGTAATCTTCTAGTTAAATTCTGTTTACTTGTTTCAATCAAACACTGATTAGTTTAGATTATTTTATTATTATTTAACCTATGAATTTAGCCTATAAATAGGCTCTTTTACAACCTTAGAAAACACACTCATTAGATATTAGAATTCATAACACATTTAGAGAATTTTGTGTTTACGTTTCGAGGGTTCTTTGTTTTCGGGTTTTCGGGGTTTAGTTTTTATCTCCATCTTTTGTACTCTTCGTTCTTTTGCCATTATAGTAAAATTATCTTTGCCCGTGGTTTTTTATCCTCTTTGGAGGGGTTTTTCCACGTTAAATTTGTGTGTGTTCAATTTCTCAATTTATTCCGCTATTTTTTCTTATTGCTTAACCGGTTCGATCCTAACAAGTGGTATCAAAGCTAGTTCAATTTTCATAGATCAGCCCATTAATCAGATATGGCAACAACAAGGTTTGAAATTGAGAAGTTCGATGGTGAGACAAATTTCAATCTGTGGCAAGTTCGGATGATGGCAATTCTAGTTCAATCCAGTTTAAAAAAGGTTGTTACTAGGAAAAAGTCTGAGAATCTAAATAAAACAGAATGGGAAGAGTTTGATGAAAAGGCTTTTTCTGCAATCCTGTTGTGCTTTGCGAATACGGTATTGCAGGAGGTATTGATGGAGAAGACCTCATCTACCTTGTGGAAAAGGTTAGAAACTCTTTATGCGACTAAGTCTCTGGCTAACCGTTTAGTGTTGAAACAACGTTTATTTACGTTTCGCATGAACAAAGGTAAGCTTCTTAGAGATCACATCAGCCAATTCATTACTCTTTTAAATGATTTAAAGAATGTTGATGTTCATATTGACGATAAAGATCAGGCTATGTTATTATTGTACTCTTTACCCCCTTCATACAAGTCTTTTAAGGAGACCCTAATTTATGGCAGAGACAAACTCTCGTTCGAAGATGTGAAGGGTCATTTGTTTAGTAGAGACAAACTCGACAATGAGCTTCATTTGGATAGCAAGGCAAATAGGCAAGCTTCCGTTTTGATAGCATCAAAGAAACGAGATAAAAGGTGTCGCTATTGTAAAAAGTTAGGTCACGTCAAAACAGATTGTTATAAATTGCGAAATAAAAGAGCTGCTGAGAGTAACGAGGAAGATATAGCTGGTGCTAATTTGGACGATGAAAGCGGTGATGATTTCTTGTTAGTGTCAACGAGCGATAACTCCAAGCTCACGTCCGAGTGGATCCTAGATTCGGGATGTTCTTTCCACATGTGTCCCAATAGAGAATGGTTCTCCACATACAATTCGGTTGAAGGTGGAGTTGTGTGCATGGGAAACGATTCATCCAGTAAGGTAATTGGTATTGGTACTGTTAAAATTAGGATACACGATGGGACGATTAAGACACTCTCAAATGTCAGGTATGTATTTGATTTACGAAAGAATCTCATCTCCTTGAGTATTTTAGACTTGAAAGGATGCAGAATCAACATCGAGTCGAGCGGCATTAAAGTATCTCATGGAGCTCTCGTTTTGTTAAAAGGTAAAAGAACTGGCCGTCTTTATATTCTGTAAGGTTCTACAGTGACCGGTGAATTGGACGTCCCTCGTCCGTTACAGAGTCGAAGTCAACTCATTTAGAGCGGAGGCAACTTGGTCATAAGAGGGAAAAAGGTATGACCTTTTCGTTGAAGAAAGGTTCTCTTTTGGATGCAGGTTTTAAAAAGTTAGGGTATTGTGTTCGTGAAAATTAAACCCGGGTTAGTTTTGATTTGGCAGTGTACAAGTCGAAGGCTAGAAGTCTTCCAATTTCTAAGCACATATTCGACTCAGTTAATTCCCTGCATGGTTCAAGATAGGCTCGTGGCGGGTTTTGGCAAAGATGGCATTGTGGAAATATGAGTCAATGTGGATATTTGTTAAGTATGACTCATATTTCAGTCAAATTTGAGAAGTAATCTTCTAGTTAAACTCTGTTTATTTGTTTCAATCAAACGCTGAGATTATTTTATTATTATTTGACCTATAAATTTAGCCTATAAATAGGCTCTTTTACAACCTTAGAAAACACACTCATTAGATATTAGAACTCATAACACATTTAGAGAATTTTGTGTTTACGTTTTGAGGGTTCTTTATTTTTGGGTTTTCGGGGTTTAGTTTTTATCTCCATCTTTTGTACTCTTCGTTCTTTTGCCATTATAGTAAAATTATTTTTGCCTGTGGTTTTTTATCCTCTTTAGAGGGGTTTTTCCACGTTAAATTTGTGTGTGTTCAATTTCTCAATTTATTCCGCTATTCTTTCTGGTTACTTAATCGGGTCGGTCCTAACATCCCTGACAAATTTTCTACTTGACCTTTGGTGTTTAGCCCATTGGGCAAGAGAAATTCATGTTAATGTGATCATTTGTTAAGTATATACAATTTGATTGACATCTAGAGAAATTGAATGTCACCATAGATGAAGAATTGTTATCACCAACGAACAAAGTACAGTCTCCTGTGCTTTTCTTCTCCCTCCATTCCCACGTCTCGCAGTTCATGTTCATATTCCAAACTTTGGCTCCAATCATATCCCATTTTCCCCTACCAAAGCCATCTCATTATTTTTTCAACCAACAATTGTGCCCCTATAGGTGACTCTACAATATGTTTCTGTACAAAATTTACTAGTTCTCTACATTATGATCTAAGGGCAAATATGTAAAATGTGATTCATCAGTCAGATTAAAACAAACAACTCCACCCTTGCAATCAACTGCAAAAAAGTGATGTTGACAGTATATAACATCATGAAGCATGCCCCAGTCGTGGTAAACGTAAGTCCATTCTCTACTTGGTCTAATATAAGCCAGATGATCATAGAAATCAAACATAACCATGATTGCTTAATCGCCATGACTCGATGTTGGGTTGGCAAAAAGTATAACCTTGCAAATGTGATAATCACAGTTTGGAACCAAGAAACTGTAGGGGACTGAAAGTTTTAGTAAAGGAAGAATAATGTAAGTATTTGGATTGGAACTGATTTGTTTGTCGGGGACCAAATACAATAGATTGAGTAAATGAAGAGCTAAATCCTCATCCACAATTACCAACTATCCGTGGGAAGAGCCAACAAATCGATTGGCATGAGATATTTGGAATCAGAGTGGAAGAAGCTTGTTATCTTTGACGCTATATAGTTAGGGAGCTTTGGAGACAACATGTAGTCGATGTTCTCCATTGCAGCTGTAAAGCCCAATTTTGGCCCGGGCTAAACAGTCCCAACCAAAATACAGTTTACAGACCCAAAAGCCCAGACAACACCCAAACCCAATAACTAAACCTAGCCCAATAAGCCCAAAACCTAAAGCTAAGTCAAAAAATCGAAACCCTAGCTGCTCCCTAGCGCCGCATGCCTTCTAACCAGCCTCCTTGGTGCCGTACTGCCCCCATGTGCTGCCATCGGCGTGCACACCGCCCAAGGCTCGTTGACCCTCGAAAGCACCTGCAAAAGGAGCAAAGAAGAAAGCAGAGAAAATAGACATAGCAAAAATAGGATTAAAATGTAATATTTATTCAGCTATATAAGTCGAGCGAAAAACAATGTAAGGGGGAATTTTTGGAATAAAAAAGCGAAGAAAACTAAAAAGAAACAGATCTGAGGTTAGAAAGGTTCTGTTTTGTTCCGTTTTCTTTTTCGTTCATCTCCATTCTTTGTAAATCTATTTTAATATAAAACAAAAACACAAAGATCAAGTCAACAACGCAAGAAGAGATCTTTTTATGTTTTTTTATTTTATTTTATTTAAAATTCTTTTTGCATGCATACACATATACGTATAAAAAAGGGAGGAAGTTTACCTTTTAAATCGCTAAAAAAATAGAAGTCTTTTGAGCTCCGGCCACCGTGTACGTCGGCGCCGACGGCGGCGGAAGGCGGTTACCGGTGCTGGGGCTCTCGCCGAAGCTCACAAATCAGGAGAGGGTAGAGAGGATTAAGAGAGTTTTATTTTTATTTTATTTATTCTGGAAAGAGGAGAAAACTGATTTTTTTAAAGCAAATTTTGGTATTTATAATGAATAGAAACGACGACGTTTCTTGTAAGGGCTATTAGCGCCAAAACGGTGCCGTTTTGGACATGACCCGCGCGCGACCCGACCCACTCCAAGGGATCCATGTGTTTTTGTAAAGTGGTCTTATTGCGCTTTTGGTCCTTCCGCATTTTTCTATTGCTTCAATCTTGTTTTTCTTTTCTTTTGCATTTGCCACGCGAATTTTATTTCAATTTCAATTTAGTCCTTGTTAATGTTGCGCGTTTTGAAGGACAAGGAAAACTTTCCATTTAGCCCTCACTCCTTTACGCGCCTTTTAATTTGGTCCTAAATTTCTTTTAAATTTGCCCCTTTAATTTTATTTTGTCTTTAATTTAATTTGTGACCTTTATTAGCTGAAACGCATCGCATAAAGATCAGGGATATTTTCCCATTTTGTCATCGTTAGTTTCAGCTCATTGCATTCTGGTCATTGTCAGCTTTTTATTATTTTCAATTTATGCCTCTTAATTTTACTTTAATAATAATTAAATCCTTTTTATTTTAACCCTTTTATTTATCCATTTATGTGTTTAGTTACTCATTATTCTTTTATTTTATTTGCTTATTCATTTATTTTCCTATTTATATATATTGTTCCTTTATTTATTTATTTTAATTCTCGTATATATTTATTTATTATGCTTTCTTTTTCTATCCTCTTTATTCTCTTTATTTTTTTCCCAATATTACTATTACCTTATTATTTTATTATCATCTATTTGTTTATTTATTTATTGTCTTTTTTTTATATACTCAAAAATTAGATCGTATAAGTTTTTACACCAAATGTTTTATTTATCTATTATTATATCTATTATATCTATTTTTTTATTTGTTCATTTACCTTTAATTATTTAGATTTAATATTGCATATATTTATGTTACTTACCTATTATTATTTACATACTTAAATTCGTATTTGTTTTACCTGTTTATTTATTCTTTTATTTTTTAATGTTTGATGTTATTCTTATTTATTTATTTATTTTATTATTATAATTTGTTTGTTAATGTATTATTTATTATCATTATTATTTATTATTATGCTTTATTATAAGTGGCCCCACTCTTGTTTGTTTTTATTTCATTATCAATATTTCAAATCTCTTTTTTTCCAACACTTCTTCGTGTATGTATATATCTCTTCGTCCTTATAATGTTTGAAGATTTGGTATTCTCTTTCGTGCATTGTTTTAATTCCTAATATTATTATTAACTTCACGGGTTGTCTATTTTATTTTTCTTGGATTGTTTATAGTAATGTTAAAATAATGTACATTATGTAACTATCGTATGTTGTTATCATTAGCATATTCATTATTGTCATTTTATTAAATACGACATTTCATTCGTATATCATCGTTTTGTATTGTCATTCATCTACAATATATTTTATATCATTAATTTTTATCCAAACATGGCAATAAAATTTTCGAAAAAAGAGGCAATGTTTCGTATTTGAAAGATTCGATAAAATCGTGCTCTAACTTACGGGGTTTCGACTTTCCTCATTGAATTCGAATAATTGAATATCCTTTCAAAAATAAAAATCAAAGACCAAATTATTCTCCAAGATTCGAAATGTCGTGTCCTAACTTACTGGATGTGACGTTTCGTTGCCTCGAAATAAGAAGGTCTTTAATATATTTTCGACTTGTTTAAACATTTCAAAATAAAATATACATAATGCAAAGAAGGACCGTAGTTTAATTTCTTTTCGAGTTTTCGACTTTTGACGTAAAGACATTAATTAATCAACTAGGTGCCAATTTTGAGAGTATAGAGAGTGCTAATCCTTCCTCATGCGTAACCGACTCCCGAACCTATTTTCTATATTTCGTAGACCAAAAATCGTCGTTTTAGTAAATTCAATTTGTCGAAACCATCCCCTTTTTGAAAAGGTCGGGAATCGAACTTGGGTTTGAAAATGAAAACAGGAGTCGCCACCGATCTTTTTTTTGCTAGGTGTGATCGGGTCACCTCTAAAGGTGGTTATTTTAAATAAATCGTTTGATTTATCAAAACAACGATTTTGGTCTACGAAATTCAAAGAAACAGGTTAGGAAGTCGGTTACGCATGAGGAAGGGTTAGCACCCTCGATACGCCCAAAATTGGTACCTAATTGATTATCTAATGTCTTGATGTCGAAAATTTGAAAAGATTTGAAAATATGATCCTCTTTAAAAGAACATGAACAAATCGAAAGTGGATGATAAGACATTCTTATTTCCAAGAGATGAAATGTCGTACTCAGTAAGTTAGGGCACAACATTTTGGACCCTCGAAACTAAGCTTGTCTCTTGACTTTAAAATTCATATTCGAGTTCGAGGAGGATATCCCATTATTTGGCAAATGAGAAAACGGAATTCAGTAAGTTAGAGCTCGATCTCTCGAAATTCCAAATAAGGGCTATATAAGCCGAAATCCCTTAAAAAAAATCATTTCTTCCTTTTGTTTAAAAAAAAAAAACTAATTCCCTTTTTGTTTTCTCTGCAGGGGGTAGGTCTTCCGGCGAAGCGCCGTCACTCCTCCGCGGTGGCCGGAAAGGTAAGACTTATCCTTCTTTTTGTTTTTTTTTTAATATATGTATGTGTATGTATATATTTGACTGAATAAATAATAAAAAAACAAAAAGACGAAGGAAAAAGAAGTGCGAAATCACCTCATTGTTCCAGATCTTGCGTTTTCTGTAACTGTTTAAAAAATTTTGTATTCTCTTGATCGAAAATCAAAAAAAAGGTCCTCGTTACAGAGCAATAATCGGCTTTATATAGCCGAATAATAATAACAAAAATACAATGTCCTTTTTTTTTATTTTTTTCTGCCCCTGGTGCTGTTGTGGTCGTCTTCTTTTGCAGGTCGTGGGGAGCAAGCGCAAGTGGGAAGCGGCTAGTGGGCGTGGTGCTGCGGTAGTGGAGGCTTGCGGCGTTGTTATTTTAGGGTTTCAAAAACCCTAAAAGTTTTCTAAAAAAATAAAAGTTTAAGGCCTATTGGGCCTTTCAGATTTTTGGGTCATGTCATTTTTGGACTGCCTTTTTTTGGGTTGTATTTGTTTAAACTTTGTTGGGCCCTGGGCAATAATTGGGCTGTACACAATTTTTATTAAAAATGATTAAATTACAAGGTGACCCGATCACACCTCATAAAAAAGGATTGGTAGCGACTCCCGTTTTTTCGTTTTCATTTTCATTTTCAAAATATAAAGTCGACCCCCTTTTTACAAAAAAATAGTTTCGACAGCAGCACTGTACCACGCCACCAAATCGTAAATTGTTCGACATTAAAACTAACTTTTCTAATATCAAATCAACGAACTCCCTAAGTAGAATTGCCTAATCTGCATCCAAATTACAAAATCAGTAGCTACAATTTTAAGAATAGATATATTAAATATTGCAGCTCACCTGAATTCATATCTAGTTATTGTAGAGAGAATTTGGTATTGTGTTAGCGACTTAAATTGTTAATTATGAGTTATAAATATGTATATATATAAATTGGAAACGCTATAGTAATTAGATCTGAACTCAAAACTCTATTAAATTAAAATTCCCTAAAACCCAACCCTCAAAACCCAAAACCCTATTGCATCACGTATGAATATTTTAAATTTAAAAACATTTCTTCCCTTTGGATCTAATATTTAATAAATAACTTTTTAAAGTTTTGAAATAGAATTTAGTTTAGAACCAAAAATCGTGTTTCGCATTTAAAATTAAATGGCGACCACCACCGAAACGGCGACATCTCCCTCGCCTTTTTGCTAACCCTGTTCTGGTTTTGGTTATCATCTAATGAACCTTACTCTAATTTCTCTATTTCTGCCTTTCTTTTTCCTCATCATAATACCTAAATTCATCCCTCTTAACCCTCTAACTTTTTCCTTTTTAATGTCTTATCAGATCTGTAATCATTCATTTGATTTTTTGCTAATATTTTTTAACTAAAATTAATATTGTTAATATTTGTACTTAATAAAATAACATTATTTACCTAAATACTGTGTTAATTTTGTTAACTGGCTTTTACCTTTGTAGTCCTTTTATGTATTAATTAGATATAAAAGTAATATTTAGCGCTTAAATTTGACTATTTTTTCATCTCCATTTCTGATTTTTTTTTTTTTTACACTTGATGGTTTTCTACAATTTTAATGTCGATGGTGTAGTTTTTAAGGTTATATTACGTAATTATTTTTTTTAATTTTTAATAAAATTTTGAATTTTTTAAAATTATATATATAGGTTCTGATCAAAATTATTTTTTTAACACAATGTCTATAACTACACATAACCTCTTTCTAACTCATAATTAGGGAGATAATATGCTTTAGTGCAATCTAACCCATACAACAATAACCATGCCAATCAACTAAAATTTAATTTATTATATTTTTTAATTGAGAACATGATATAATTTCAAAGTATCATGTCGTCACACTTTAATAAACTTTAAAAAAAAAAACTAAATTTCGAAATTAACGTGAAGGAAAAGAATTTTAGAAATCAAATTAAAATAAAATAGGCTAAAATTTATTTTATCTCTATTAATTAACATTAAAAATTGGTCTTAGAAACAAGCGAACAGTACAGAACCCGAATTAAATTTAAAATTAAATTTTGGCTAAGTCAATGCTTCGTCCAAAGGAATGGAAGAATAAGGATGATAAAAATATAGTTAAAATATGGAAAAGGCGCGTGTTTTACAGATCCCTGGAGGAGCGTATGGTTTGTGTGTTTTAGAAATGTGGATCATTGTGTACAGTCTCTCCTTCACCTCCCTCACTCGTTTCCTATACACTTTTAACGCTCAACCATCTCCTGCCTCCTTTTACTCAAAAAAAGAACAATCCCCATAAACCATGGCTTAAGTGCACGTGTAGTATACGGGCAATGAACCATGGGCCTTTTCCGGCGACTCTTTGGCGCCAAAAAGTCCGAAAAAACCCGATCCGATAAAGAACGGAGGCGTTGGAGCTTTGCTAGATCTTCCAATCCCACGTCTTCAACTTCCCATATAGATCATGCTCTTACTACTGCTCCATGCGGTGACACCTTGGATGCCAGCAAGCACGCAATAGCCGTAGCTGCCGCTACTGCTGCTGTAGCTGAGGCTGCTCTCGCAGCTGCGCATGCGGCTGCTGAGGTTGTTAGACTGACAAGTGGTGGTGGTGGCCCTGCTGGGAACAACCGACGACTCGTACAGGAGGTAGCGGCTGTTAGGATACAGTCCGCTTTTCGAGGTTATCTGGTTAGTATTTTCTTCCTTTTTACCTTCACATCATTTCTTCTTAGCCATTTATCATTTTCTACGTTAGTCAACAGTTTTGACTTTTTCTCTGCTTTCTTTCCGCTTGTTCAATTCAACTATGCAAACTGGAAACAAAAATTAAAATACCCTTTCATGGTTAAGAAGATTGAATAAGAGACTCAGAGATTGAGAGTGTGATTTGTTTGTTAAATCCAAAGAAAGAGTGGTGTTTAAAATTATATTACTATATAGTGTTGAAGTTTTTAACCGTGAATGGTTCCAGAAGCAGAAAGAAAGGTGCGCCGACACCGGAAGATAAGTCATTTCGCCATCAGGATTTCACTAGGCGACCGTTTATCTTTTATCTTCTACTTCCCATCTTCACTGTCTTATTTTGTCTTCTACTTCACACTCTGACGAAACAAAACTCACGACCCTTCCACGCGCGTGCTTTCTAGTATTTTTTGGGGGGTATGGCCTATGGGGGGAAGCTGAATGGGGTGTCATCAATGCCTCAAATGGCTTTAGCTTCTTCTTCTTTCTCACCTACCAGAAATACAAAAAATAGAAAGTGGGTTTTCTTTCATTTATTTTTTAAGCAAAGGAATGTGTGACTTGTTTGGCAAAATTCACATTCCTCTTTCTTTGTCTCTTACCCTGTTAAAATGAAGTTGCAATCAAGAGAAATAGGTTAATTAATTATGGTAAACATTTGACATATCTGCAGCAAAGAAAGCCAGAATCTGAAAATAAAAACCATAATGATGCATTAACGCATCCTCTGTTTAAAATATCAGATTTGTATACAAAATCATTTCTACCCAAACGTTGTGTAGAAAATTGTGTCAAAATTGGTTTCTTGCTTTATGGGGCCTCTTTTAAAGGTAACATGCAAGTTTTACCTCATTTTAGTAAGGCTGCATGTTACAGCCAAGCTGCTAGGCCAACTTTATTCCTTCCCATGAGACACTTAGATCATATTCTAACAGAACTGAATTTAATTGTTCCAACTGGGAATCAGTATGACTTTATGACTGATTATTAGCTTTCTCCTGAAAGTTGTTAGATTTATTCCTGTCCTTTAATTTTATTTTACCAAGTTACCAAGCTTTATTCTGATTTGAACTATAAATAAAAGAGAACAGCATTGTTTTTATGCATTTCCCCGTTTGTCATGTAGGCTACATTTTGCTTGAAAAGCATATGTATGCATTCCCCAGTTGGTAGCATTTGTTATAAAAACTATTGTAACAGTTGATGCAAAGGTAAGTTGTTCTTTCAGGAAGTAGTGTAAAATTTCTGCAGTTTTGTGAACTTAGACACAATTGGTCAAACCATATATATTCTCGTGTCTTGATTTTTTTTCCTATTTGTACTGTTTCTTTACAATCTGTCCATCGAATTTGCTCGCCTTCCAGTTTGCTGGAGGATATTTTTAATTTACAAAGGAGATGATATGGGCACGCTAGCAATGATTAATGGGCAAAGTTACTTGTGGAGATGGCTATTCATTAAACAATTTAATTAAACTTTTGTAAAGCTGAAGGCTTGATTAAAAATTTGGTATCTTTTAGTGTTATCTGTAGGTGGGGGAGATTGTTCTTTCTTTTGCCAGTTCCTCTTTTCTGTTGGGTTGTATGGTAGGTAATGATTGCATCTATGACTTCGTTGTCTATCTGTTGCAAATCATTGTTTGCTGGAGCCTTTAACTTCTAAAAGGACTAAAGAAATGCCAGTGGATTTATTTTTTTTCTGTTAATTTCTAACAAGGATTACCATACAGTTAATTGGATAGGTATTGGATGGTTTTTGGTTTATCTGATGTAATGGTTCTTGTTTGTTTTTTTGTGGACTTCTGCTGCCGCCTGGTCCAGGCACGGAGGGCACTGAGAGCTTTGAAAGCATTGGTGAAGCTTCAAGCGCTAGTGAGAGGCCACTTTGTAAGAAAGCAAACAGCAGACATGCTCAGACGCATGCAAACATTGGTCAGACTGCAAGCTCGAGCCCGTTCTAGTCGTGCACATGTGACAAAGTCTCTGGATTCTGTCGTAAAGATGTCCAGACTTCCACGAAATGCTGTAAGCATACCTCTCTGCTCTTTTTTATGTTTAGGGATTGTTTTAATTTCTCTACCATTTATGAAAATGACGTAAAAAGTTCATGTTAGGCCAAAAGTACAGCTTTTGATATGCTTGCTATGAGCTCACATGATATGTTTCAAGCAGTAATAGATTGAAATACTAAGGGACCACTTGCTTTGCCTAAAAGTTCTGATAACTTCTTGGAGGATTCAAAGTTCCGACCAAAGCCTCTCATATGTTCATAATATAAGTTAAGGTTAATTATGACCTAAAGATCGATTGTTGTCAAATGTAATATAGTTCCGGTCAAGGCAAAATTAACTGTGCTAGGCTGAATCTTTGTTTGAAAGGAAAGAAAAGCTTGGCATGCATATTACTGCTGCATAACATGCAGCTACTGTAGAGGAGCTAATCTGTTTGTTCGGTCTGCTAATGTCCATTTTTATATGTATTACTTGCAGGTCCATGCAACTTCCGGAAAAGATGAATGCCAACTTCGTGCTTATTGTACTAAATCTGATGGGCTCTCAATCCTAAAGGTATCACTTAATTGACAAATTGCCTTTGCAGATTCCCCTTTTTACATGCTCTGATATGGTTTACTACATAATTCAAATTTAAAAGAAGATGAAGGTGATTCTAGGCAAATTTATGTTCAAATCAACAAATTTGAATGGACCTTGGTATGAAATTGGGTCTTCAAATCGGTCTTGAATATTTCGTTTGTTCATGCAGAGATGTGGTTCAAATTCCAACCTTAGGAACATCATTGATCTAGAGAAAGCACGGATGGGTTCAAATTGGTTAGACCATTGGAGGGAGGAAAGTTTATGGAACAACCGTAGAGAAGCTCCACTTAGCCGTCGGCTTGCTGATGATGAGAAAAGTGACAAAATCCTCGAAGTAGATACATGGAAACCTCACTTGAGCTCCCAACAGAGTCACAGGAATGTTAGGCCATCTCAGCATTTTTCAACTTTGGATTATAACCAGAGCTTTACGGCATATGACTCCCCGAGAAAAGCATCAGGAAAAGCTTCAAATGCCATACCAAATATCTCTTCAGCAGAAGTTTTAACATTAAGCTCCATGAAATATCCTGGAGGGAAAGATGAAGCAGTTCTAAGAACAGCTGACAACAGCCCACAAGTGCATTCTGCATCGTCTAGACCTGGAAGTAGTGCTAGGAGAAGCCCTTTTACACCCACAAGGAGTGAGTGCTCATGGGGATATTTAAGTGGATATTCCGGTTACCCAAATTACATGGCGAATACTGAGTCATCCCGGGCTAAGTATCGGTCCCAGAGTGCTCCAAGGCAGAGGCTGGAGTTAGACAAATATGGTTCAACCCGGAGAACTTATCAGGGGTTGTGCGATGCAGGTACCAACTCAGAAAGAGATTTTCCTCATCATGTTGATTTTAGGTACAGGGCACATCCGACTTCCGATCGCTTGAACTGGCCTAGTAGTGCTAACCGAAGGGAATGATCGACGATCCTCCCTTTGCCTCTCCTATTTTCCTTTTCTTGTGTGTGATAGCAACCTTGTCTGCTAGAGTTGTAATTAGTTTACCATGATGTGAAAAACTTTAATCCTGCTTGATCAAATTTAGCATTATTAATATTGAAAAAGAAAAATCTAGTATGATTGCCATTTTCTTCATCATGATGATAACAACGTAGTTATTAACTGTACTGAAATTATCATAGCAAAACAAAACAAAACAAAAGAGTTTCAGTTGGAGTTTTGTCTGTTTCCAACTGTGCATTCACGGAGGCTAAATCCATCAAACATGGTTTTGTCCTAGTGGTACAGTTTTGTCTGAAGCGGCTATCTAGGACGGTGATAGTGACAATGAACAGCCAACATTCTTTTATTAGCCATATAAGAAAACAGACGAAACCTTGGATTCCCACAACTGACAATCGATCCGACATGATGAATCATACAGTTTCTGGAACTATTGAGTAAAAATCTCGGGATCCATGCAAATCCGAATCTGATATCATATAATCATGGCATTTCGATGATTGTCCTCTCATTTTCTTTTTCTTCTTCATGATTTGCTCTCTTGCTTCGCTAGTACCAAGTGTATATGAATTAGTCACTGCCGGTTATTATTATTCTTATTATTTTTACTTCACAACATGAATTTATGGTGATATAATCACATGGATCTAGTTCAAGATCACGTAATGATTAGAATCAGGAGAGTGGTTAAATGATCTTAATTAATCGCTCAGTTAGACAACCAAAAGTTATTATTATAAAGCAACGTCATGGTTATACACAGATTAACCAGTGCAACAATATTTCTTTCCCTCATTGTTAATATTGGTTAAAACTATTTTTATTTCCTTAACAAATACGTATCTTAGTTAAGATGTATATTCTGCACAAGAATCCTTGTCTTGTTCTTAGCGACGGCTAGAGGTATTGAAGTGGCCCATGAAAGCAACATCAAAACTCAAGTATGTTATGAAGTTATTATACCACAATGGGGTCATCCCAGCACAACACCATAGAGCTTGGCATCCTGAAAAAATAAAATCATGTAAAAGGTTACAGCATGGATTTTACTTTGGTTTGGTGTGCACTAGATTTGCAATCAAACCTGTGAGGCTCATCAGTCATGAATGCTGAATGTGAAACTGTCCGATTAAGCATACTGGCCGGTGGGTAGGACCAGGCACATTGAATGAGTTACCCCAGATTTGCATACCTCGGTAAAAGCAATAAGCTGGACAGCGAAGCACTTACCCCATCACACCACTACTTTCACCATTGTTGCCCGTTTTTTAATGTCTAGATATAAGCGATTCTTTTTCAAATTTACTCCATTTAGTTTGAGTTAATTGATAAATTAATTATTTAATTCACTGCTTGATTAGATCTGTTAATATAATTCTAACTCCAACTCCAAAAAGAAAAAGAAAGTTATGTAAACATTTTCTTTTCAGCATAATATGCTGGGATATTTTTTTCCCTATGAGAGAATGGTTTCATCATATATACTCAGAATACATCAGTAAAGAGGTGTTAAAGCAATAGCAATAGCAGTCTTTGGATGTTTAAAGAAAGAAGAAAGCAAAGACAGACAAAGCATCACTCACAATTATAAGCTATAGTTATGCATTTACAAATTGAATGTAGAAAGAAATCTCCAAATAGATTGGAAGCTTTATGCAGTGCTAGATCCCATTGCAATCCCATCTAGAAGTGGAGACACAGGATAGATAGCGACACCAACGGCAATGATCATTTCCATTTTCTCCCCGAAACAGCATTACCAATGCAACTGTCAATCTGCATTTTAGCAACAACAGGAAGCAACTAAGTCGAGCATGTGACAATCAGATCGACTTGGCTATTGTAGGAACACAGTCATTAAGGTCACCAAACTACGATGATCATAAAACCATACGAATAAATAATAAAGAGAATCAATTATTTGAAACATGAATGGTACCTACCCTACGACTAGCAGCACCAAGGAAACCAACCACAGAACATATTGGTAAGGCTTGTACTTGGACTTAATAAGAGTACCAGCCGGAAGATTCTGGCGCTCTAACCACCCAAACTGAGGACGAGATAGTAGAACAAAGCCAAGGAGGAACCCAGTTATGAAGCCACCGGTATGAGCAAAGTTATCAACATGGGGCAAAATTCCTATTGCAAGGTTAATGGCAATGATGACCAGAAGAGTAAAAAAAGCTGCTGCCTGAGGAATATTAAGAGGGGAGCAAGCAAGACAAAGGTTATTAATAAGACCATTAGCACTAGGATATTGACATATGTATATATATGCTACAAAATTCTATGATCATAGACATGGAAGAGATAATATTGTTCACCTTGTTTGTGTATATGGTCCAGTTGGTAATAAGTTCAGAAAGCATTGCACCAAGAAGCCCAAAAAGAGCACCAGAGGCACCAACAGAGATGTTGTTTCGGATAAATAGAGAAGAAACCACACTTGCGCCAAATCCTGACAAGAGATAAATAATTCCAACCCGCACTGCCACATGGAGAATTTGTAACAACAAATATCAGATCATCACATTATCTGAAACTTTAATCAACAGAGTTTAAGGTGATAACAAATGCGGTGCTTAAATCACAGCTGAAATTTGGCTCCATGTGTTGCATAAAGTGTATGAACAAGAGAAAAGATAAATTTCAAATAGAAGAAGAAACATACCAAACCCAAACTGTTGTTCAAGGCGTATACCAATGAAGGTCAGGCTCAGCATGTTGGCTAGAAGATGAATAACACCGGCATGCAGCCAAATGCAAGTAATAAGCCTCCATCCTTGATGTTTAACCACAACTTCGGTCCATTCAAGAGCTCCCAACTTCTTCAATCTTCCAAAATAAAAACATATCTTCATTTTAGAGGGCAATCCAACAATTGAGTAGCTACTTTCCAATTCCATCACTATCAGGAAAGAAATAATTTTATACCCTTGTGATTTTGCTACTTGCAAAATCATACATGCCTTTGTTACAATTCAACAACTATCTCATCTATTTTCAACTTCTCCAAAACCAGACAGACATTGAAGTAGGAAAGATTTGGACTTATAGACTTAAGTAAAAACTATACTTTTTTTCCCCATTTTTCTCTTCTCACTTTTGCTCTGCCAAGCAAGTGAAACACATACCCTATCTCTAACGCTTACACTTGAATCAGAGTAATATACTTCATATTGAAACCCTAATGATCCTAATTACAGTGTCCAAACAACAATAATAATAGCAAGTTACAAATAAGAAGCAGTCAAGTATAGAAGCATTTGACATGAAATAGTAAATTCACCAAATTTCACCAGAAAGCATTGTTCCACATACAATAGTCAAACATAGTAAGAGATTGCAAGTACACTTAAGGCAATTACAATTTTAAATTGGCAGCAAAAATAGGTGCGGAGAGCTGCAAAACCTACGTGTGTGTGTGTGTGTGTGTGTGTGTGTGTGTGTGTATTTGGTCTGAATATATATATTCACGATAAGACAGCCTTACATCGAGAATCCACAAATGAGACATTCTAATTCCAGAAACTGATCAATAAAAAATCCATTGAAAACAGAGACGACCTAGTCTCAAATCCAGACCCAGCAGTGAGATCTAAATTCCACGAATGTTGAAATTCGATCGATATTATGAATAGGAAGAAGAAAGCAATTTCAGCAAAGCTCCACCGACAACCCAATTTAGAAAACCAATAGAAAAATCAGGGGTAAGAAATGCTATAAAAGCTCTACCAAAGATGACCCAAATTCAGAACTCAAACTCACCTATAAACGCATCTTCCAAGAAAAACGAAGGATAAAAGAAGAGGATAGGGTAAGCAGAAAGGAACATAAAAAGGAAGAAGTAAATTACGTAGAGGAAGAGGGACCAAAGAGAGGGTTCTCTCTCAAAGGCTCAAAAGAAAAGCGCCCAAGAAATCTGGCCAGACACTTGCCGACAAGTCTCATATGCCTGTGCCCCGGACAATTGTTGACATACATAACAACAATAAAAACAGCAATATTAGCCACCACGATCATAGGCACCAACCACGATGTCCATTGCGAATCTGTATCTTCTATAACGTAAGCTGAAGAAGATGCATAAGCGCTGCTACTGCTCGTATTGTTGTTGCTATACCCGTTTCTCTTCACCCTTCCTCCCCTGCTCTCTATATCATCGTCCCCTGCCATTTTCACTTTCTCCTTGGAAAAAAAGAGATAGAGTTGTGCTTTGTTGAAAAGAGGTTTAATGAGGAGTGAAACACTGATCTTTTGGGTTTTGGTTTCTAACTGCAGCTGGCTGTTGTAAGACCGTGGGTCTTCTACGAGAGACGCATGATTGATTGCATTGGGTTGGTTTTGGAGTTTGGTCTTTCCCACATGGGATGCACGCCTCCACGTACGCCCACTATCTTTAGCTTAGCTTTGCTCGGTTTTTTTAAACCCGCACACGTTTTTCCTTCTTTTTCAGCTAACTGTGTATCGATGTTTAGAATTTATGGTTCCCAAATCATTATTATTAACATTAAATTACCCAAACACTTGATACAATTTTTATCCCAATATTTATATTTTTTTATAAATCATTCCATTGTTTTTTAAAAGACGAAACAAAAAATAAAATTTGTCATGCATGCATAATGCATAGGAGTCAAAAGTTAGATAAGATAGGCATATATTCTTTTCGACGTTGGATTAAGATAATGTTCGATTGTATGTCATATCATCCAACGCTGCATATAAAGCATCAAAAGAATAACCAACCTGGCCAACATTGTTTTCTTCCTTAGAAAATCTATAATGACTCCCACCTTGCCAGAATCAGTGGCAATCAACAGCTACACTTAAAAGTTGTACAACTTACAAGAATCATGGCCACAGTATGGATTAACCTGTCAATAAGAAAGATTCATAAAGATCTAACGTCCATGCCAAGTAACCAAATATTTCAACACACATAAAATGAATTTAAGCTCAAGAAGATCCACAATCCTTTTTATTTCTCCATTTCAAACCAAAATCATTGACCATGGTGTAACAAGACTGAAAAAATAAATAATACAGGGCAACCATTTTCATTTCAAACAATACAAAATTGCTCAAAACTTCTTATAATACCAAACAATCAGCGCTTCCCACCGCCACCGCCAAGCTTGGGGGCTTTTGTTGCAGCAGTCTTGGGCACATTACCCTTACTTTGAGTCTTTTGTTGCTTGGATATTATCTCAGCCTTTTTAGCCTTCTTTTCATCCTTAGTTTTCTTAATCCTCTCTTTAATTTCACTGCACAGCATATCTTGTGATTCAACAAACAAACATTGGCCAATCAATTTCCATCACAATGTAATTTCAACAATACTTTAAACGTACCGCAGAGCAGCTTCCCGCGCAGCATCTCGGACTTCAGGTTTCTCACTTCTTCTTTTCTGAATCACCTCTAGTGTAGCACCAACAATGGACCTTGAGTAGGGCTTTTTCGTGGTGCGGCGCCTCTTCTTAACTGCTTCTGCTGCAATGTCCTGCAGGTATTGACGGCAACCAAAACTTAGGGGAAAAAAGAAGAAGAAAGAAATCCCCACGCTCTCTGCTAAACAGAAGAGGGCTTAAACAGATAGATTTAAGAGTGAATAGAAAATAAAGCACTTACCTTCTTATGCTGCTTTCTGTACATTGCAGTCCAAGTAAGCTTGGATGGCTTGAGACGGTTGTGGAAGTACCTCTTGCATTTGGAGTTTGCAAAGAGGAACACCTATCAATTATATTAAAAGTGATCCATACATGTAACTGAGGCAACCAATGTGTACTTCAATGGAAACCCAAAGTGGAAAGCTTTACCTGAGAATCTGAGCGAATAAATCTGATACCCTTACCAGGGTATATCTTGCCACCGCTGAAGCGGCATAGCTCAGTCCTGCCAACCCCATATTTACAAATCGTAAAGTATTAATAACTTGTAGTGTTAAGTTTAACCCAGCTAGCTAAAACTTACAAACACAAAATCAGTTGAGGAAAGAAACAGCCATTGATAGTTAGATTAAAAGAAATGGGAAAGAAAATGTGGTTTCATATTTAGTAAATGAAGAAATAAAAGAAACAAGCAGAGAGAAGACAAACTTGAGAACCATGGTGACAAGACAGCCGCTCCTCTGAACTGAAGTAGTTTTTGCGGGAAGATACAAAAGAAAACCCTAGTTTTGCCTTTTAAATTTATTTTACAGTGGGCTTCTGGATAATGTAACCGTTCGAAATTCTCGGAAGGACGCAACGCAATGGATTTTGGGCTTTTGTGAAGCCCATCAGACTTTTTTTAAAATTGAAAAAAGAGAATTACAATCAACCCCAACACACCCAAATTTTGAAGTTTTAACCGTGTTTCTGGCATGTGCCGCACATGCCGCAACATTATCCTTTTCTTTCAAGTATTACTAATTTTGCCAATCACGATTAATTAGTATGAGATTTAACGTTTAATTTTTATGTTCCTACACTTTTTTTCACTATATCAAATAAGATTCCTTTGAATTATATCTTTTAATTGAGTTAAATACTATTTTTTTTATATCTTAACATTTATTCCGTAACGAAAGTTGATATTATCATTACACTCTATTAAAAAAAAATTAAAGCCAATTAAGAAGTGCCATGTGATCACCTCATTAAAATCTTATTAAATAAAAAAACATATTAATATTTATATTGATATTAATTAAAACAAATTATATTAATATTAGAAACAAAAATGTTCCCTCTCTTCCCCATTAGAGATGTCCATGTGTTCCAAAAGGAATTTAGTTATTATTTTTGGGTAGGCTTGGTCGATTCAAAAAAATCCATTTCATTATTTAAAAATTAATAAAATATTAAAAATATATTTTATAATTAAATTTAAAGAATAAAAATAGCTTTAGAACTAGTTTGAGATGCGAAAATTTTTGTTTAAAAGTTGACCCAAGTCCATCCCCAACCCACCATCTCTATGGAAAATCAATCAAACCCACCTGCCTATCATTTTCCATGGAAAAAGAGACAATAAATTTTTTTTATAAAAACTAAAAAAAAACAAAAATAAAAGCCAAATAGCCTTAAAACCCATCAAAGCAAAAAAAATGGAGATGATATCATCATCAACAACTTCAAAATAAAATCATAAATAGTTGTTTGGTACTTGAGAAACAGGGAGAGAGAGGAGGACGACGATGAGAGGGAGGAGGAATTTGTTGGTAAGGTCCCACTATGTGGGTGTCCTTAATTTCTGCCATATTTCACTCCTTTTTGGAGTTGACAAAAAGCCAATCTTTTTGTCTTTTTAAGGGTGTGGGCAGCCATTTTTTTTAACGTGAGAGAGCTGAAAAATCAGATTTGAAAAGAGGAGAAAAAGTGAGAAACAGAGAGCTTTTCAAGAGAAATTTTTTCTTGGAAGGAAATATTTGCAGCTGTGATCAACTCTTCGATCGGAGGTCCATCCGTGGTTCGATTGAGCTGATTTTTTGACAGCAGCTAGGCGACAGGGTGTTCTTGACTTTGTACGATTGGATTTTTCATCCGAGTTTTGTAGCGCCAGAAATACTCATTTTACAGCAGCCACGTTTTTGGTGATGTTCTCCTATTTTTCTCTCTTTTTGCTAAAGATTACATATTGTTAGCCTTGTTGGAGTTGAATGCTTGTTGTAGGCTTGATATTGTAATCTTGTAGCTGAACATTTGATTATAGTGGAGCTTTTGATCGGACTCTAAAGTCCCGTGGTTTTTTACCCTTGATTTAGAGGGGTTTTCCACGTAAAAATATCGGTGTCTCTAATTATTATTTTTGTTGTGGCTGCATTGGTTGATTTGTGGTTGATAGGTTGCTAGAGAACAAATATTTTTGTGCTATTGTGTTTGCCATAATATTTGACTGGAGTTATAGGGAGAGAAAGAACACCGGTTTTGCTTCCGCTTTGTTTCGGTTTCTTCCCAACAAACTGGTATCAAGAGCTCGGTTATTCTGTCAAATAAATATGAAAATCAATATAAGCAAGATTATTATGTTGAATGGCACAAATTATCAACTTTGGCGGAATAAAATGAAGGACTTGTTGTTTGTGAAGGCTCTGCATCTTCCGGTCTTTGCTACTCAAAAACCCGATTCGAAAAGTGATGAAGAATGGGAATTTGAGCATCAACAAGTGTGTGGCTTTATTCGGCAATTTGTTGAAGAAAATGTTTACAACCACATTGATCAGGAGACACATGCTCGAACATTGTGGGAGAAGCTTGAAAGCTTGTATGCTTCGAGGTCGGGCAATAACAAGTTATTTTTGCTGAAGAAAATGATGGCGTTGAAATATAAAGAAGGAACGTCTATAGCTGACCATGTGAGTGAATTTCAGAGCGTGATGAATCAGTTGCTTGGTATGGGTGTCAAATTTGATGACGAGATTTTAGGGCTTTGGTTGCTTGCTACTCTACCAGACTCTTGGGAGACTTTCCGGGTTTCGCTCATTAATTCTGCCCCAAAGGGTATTATTACCTTGGATTTGGCTAAGAGTGGTGTGTTGAATGAAGAGGTTAGAAGACGATCTCAGGGTTCTACATCACAGTCCGAGGTGTTGGTTACCGAGAACAGGGGGAGGAACAGAGACAAAGATGGAAAGAGTAGAGATAAAGGCCGAAGCAAGTCAAGATCGAGATACAAGAATCTTGAGTGTCATCATTGTGGTAAGAAAGGCCATATCAAGAAATACTGCTTCAAGTGGAAGAAAGAGAACAAAGGTGGTGATAAACATGATCGGAATGATGATGAAAAATCCGAGCGTGTTGCTACTGCTACTCGTGAAGATCTGTTGGTCATTCGTGATGAGAATTTGGTCAACCTAGCATGTGATGAGACCAGTTGGGTGATTGATACTGGTGCATCAATTCATGTCACATCGAGGAAGGATTTCTTCACATCTTATACTCCTGGTGATTTTGGGGTATTGAAGATGGGTAATGACGGTTTGGTTCCGGTTGTTGGTATGGGAGATGTTCACTTGGTGAGTAACAATGGAACAAAGTTAACTCTCAAGGATGTCAGACATGCACCGGATATCCGTTTGAATTTGATCTCTGCAGGAAAGCTTGATGATGAGGGATTCTGTAACACCTTCAGTGAGGGGCAGTGGAAGCTGACTAAAGGCTCTTTGGTTGTGGCTCGAGGAAAGAAGAGCTCAAATTTGTACTTGATGCAAGCTTCAGCTTCTCGAGAGACTGTGAATGTGACAGTGAACGACAGCTCAACAGAGTTGTGGCATAAACGACTCAGTCACATGAGTGAAAAGGGGCTTAATTGTTTAGCAAAGAAGAATCAACTTTCGGGGTTGAAGAATGCTACACTGAAGAATTGTGCTCATTGTCTAGCAGGAAAGCAGAGAAGAGTTTCTTTTAGAAGCCGTCCTCCTCATAGAAGATCAGAGTTGCTAGAGCTGGTCCATTCAGATGTCTGTGGTCCGATAAAAGTAAGGTCACTTGGCGGTGCACTTTATTTTGTGACTTTCATTGATGACTGTTCGAGAAAGCTATGGGTTTACACTTTGAAGTCTAAAAATCAAGTCTTTGAGGTGTTTAAACAGTTTCATACATCAGTTGAAAGGGAAACAGGAAAGAAGTTAAAGTGCATTCGTACTGATAATGGTGGCGAGTACACAGGGCCATTTCATGAGTATTGTCTGCGACAGGGAATCAGACATCAAAGAACACCACCAAAGACTCCACAGTTAAATGGGTTAGCTGAAAGAATGAACCGAACATTGATCGAGAGAGTCAGATGTTTGTTGTCAGATTCAAAGCTGCCAAGATCATTTTGGGCTGAAGCTTTGAATACAGTGACACATGTGATAAATCTGTCTCCTAGTGTTCCTTTGCGAGGTGATGTGCCAGATAGAGTTTGGTTTGGCAAAGACGTGTCATATGATCACCTACGTGTGTTCGGTTGTAAAGCATTTGTTCATGTTCCAAAGGATGAAAGATCCAAGTTGGATGCCAAGACTCGACAATGCATTTTTATTGGTTATGGTCTAGATGGTGAGTTTGGTTATAGACTCTATGATCCCGTTCAGAAGAAACTCGTGAGAAGCAGAGATGTTGCCTTCATTGAGGATCAGACCATCGATGACATTGATAAGACGGAGAAAGTGAATTCACAAGACAGTGGTGATTTGGTCGATGTGAATCCGGTTCCCCTAAACTCTTCATTAGGTCCTATCCAGGATGATGTGCATGGTGATGTTACTGATGACCATCAGGATATAGGTGACTTTGATGCTCCCATGGATGATGTTGTGAATGATCAACAACAAGCACCTATAGCTCCACCAACAGTTCCACTTCGAAGGTCTTCCAGAGATCGAAGATCTTCTGTTAGGTATTCTTCTGATGAATATGTTCTTTTAACTGACGGGGGAGAACCTGAATGTTATGAAGAGGCTATGGAGAGTGAATGCAAAAATCAGTGGGTTGAAGCGATGAAAGATGAACTTCAATCCTTGCATGAGAACCATACCTTTGAGTTGGTGAAACTGCCCAAAGGCAAAAGAGCCTTGAAGAATCGGTGGGTTTACAGGTTGAAGCAAGAAGAGAAGTCTTCATCTCCACGATACAAGGCTAGATTGGTCGTCAAGGGTTATACTCAGAAAAAGGGTGTTGATTTTGAAGAAATATTTTCTCCGGTTGTGAAGATGTCCTCTATTAGAACTATACTGAGTTTGGCAACCTGTTATGACTTAGAGGTTGAACAAATGGATGTGAAAACTGCTTTTCTTCATGGTAACTTAGAAGAAGAGCTTTACATGGAGCAACCAGAGGGGTTTGTTGCACAAGGGAAAGAAGACTATGTGTGCAGATTGAAGAAGAGCTTGTATGGTTTGAAACAAGCTCCAAGGCAATGGTACAAGAAGTTTGAGTCTGTCATGGGGGAGCAAGGCTACAAGAAGACTACTTCTGATCATTGTGTGTTTGTTAAGAGATTCTCTGGTGATGATTTTATAATCCTTTTGCTCTATGTTGATGACATGCTTATTGTTGGTCAGGATGCTTCTAGAATTGAGAAGTTGAAGCAAGAGTTGAGTAAATCCTTTGCAATGAAGGATTTGGGGCCAGCAAAGCAAATTCTTGGCATAAAGTTGACACGTGATAGAAAGGCCAAGAAATTATGGTTATCACAAGAGAGGTACATCGAGAAAGTACTTCAAAGGTTCAGTATGGACAAAGCTAAAGCGGTGAGACTCCCTTTGCTACGCATTTCAGATTGAGTATTAAGCATAGTCCTTCCACAGAAAAGGAGAAGGAAGAGATGCAGAAAGTTCCTTACTCTTCAGCCGTGAGGAGTCTGATGTATGCAATGGTTTGTACGAGACCAGACTTGGCTTATGCCGTTGGTACAGTCAGTCGTTTTCTTTCTAATCCTGGCAGAGAGCATTGGAATGCAGTGAAGTGGATTATGAGATATCTTCGTGGCACTTCCAACATGAGACTTTGTTTCGGCAATGAGAAACCTGTTCTTGTTGGCTATACAGATTCAGACATGGCCGGAGATATTGACTCGAGGAGATCTACTTCAGGTTACTTGATCACTTATGCAGGGGGAGCTGTGGCATGGCAATCAAGATTGCAAAAGTGTGTTGCATTGTCTACCACTGAATCAGAGTTCATTGCAGCAACCGAAGCGTGCAAGGAGATGCTTTGGATGAAGAAGTTTATGCATGAGCTCGGTTTTACTCAGGAGAAGTATGTCCTGTATTGTGATAGCCAGAGTGCTATTCATCTTGGTAAGAACTCAACTTTTCATGCTAGATCTAAGCATATTGATGTAAGGTACCATTGGATACGAGATGTTCTTGAAGCTAAGCTGTTAGAGCTTGAGAAGATACATACTGATGATAATGGTGCTGATATGTTGACGAAGGCTTTACCAAGAGGAAAGTTTGAAGCATGTTGTTTGATCTCCGGTATGGAGGCATTCCCCACATAGTTGGAGGGGGAGATTTGTTGGTAAGGTCCCACTATGTGGGTGTGCTTAATTTCTGCCATATTTCACTCCTTTTTGGAGTTGACAAAAAGCCAATCTTTGTCTTTTTAAGGGTGTGGGCAGCCATTTTTTTTAACGTGAGAGAGCTGAAAAATCAGATTTGAAAAGAGGAGAAAAAGTGAGAAACAGAGAGCTTTTCAAGCAGAATTTTTTCTTGGAAGGAAATATTTGCAGCTGTGATCAACTCTTCGATCGGAGGTCCATCCGTGGTTCGATTGAGCTGATTTTTTGACAGCAGCTAGGCGACAGGGTGTTCTTGACTTTGTACGGTCGGATTTTTCATCCGAGTCCTGTAGCGCCAGAAATACTCGTTTTACAGCAGCCACATTTTTGGTGATGTTCTCATATTTTTCTCTCTTTTTGCTAAAGATTACATATTGTTAGCCTTGTTGGAGTTGAATGCTTGTTGTAGGCTTGATATTGTAATCTTGTAGCTGAACATTTGATTATAGTGGAGCTTTTGATCGGACTCTAAAGTCCTGTGGTTTTTTACCCTTGATTTAGAGGGGTTTTCCACGTAAAAATATCGGTGTCTCTAATTATTATTTTTGTTGTGGCTGCATTGGTTGATTTGTGGTTGATAGGTTGCTAGAGAACAAATATTTTTGTGCTATTGTGTTTGCCATAATATTTGACTGGAGTTATAGGGAGAGAAAGAACACCGGTTTTGCTTCCGCTTTGTTTCGGTTTCTTCCCAACAGAATTTTTTTATTTTATTTAATATCAACATAAAATTTGTATTTATTTATATTTTAATGAGGTGATGATCTGATACTTTTTGATTGGTTGGGACGTTTTATTTTAACGGATATAATGGAAGTGGCAATTTTGGTTACAAAATAAAGTTTAGATATTTGGTTGGACTAAAAAAATTCAAGTATCCAATTCAAATGAATGACATAATTTAAAGGCCTCTTGCTTAATTAAGTAAAAAAGAAACATCAATTTAAAATAAAAAAGGTAATAATTTAAGAAGGTTTAAAGTTTGAGAAATTAAAAGGAGAATATATTTTTAGTTAGGAATAATATTTGGTATATTGCAAGTGAAGTTCTTAAACTCCACAAGTAGAGTTAAGAGTTAACAAGTGTCGTGTATATATATGTGGTAAAATTTTAAAAAAATAAATATATAAAAAAAGAGAGAGAGATTATAGCACATGACAATTTTTTATACCTACTTGTGAAATAAAAACGACATTGTGAATATATTAAATATTAACATTTTTAATTATGTGAAAAAGAATAATGATATTTATAATTAAAGTAAAAAAGTTGGATAAGAAAAAGTGGAAATTCATTAGATCATGCGTGTTGAATTCATATTTATTAGGTTTGATTTTTGAGATGATGAAATTTTTATTAATGAAAAATTCAATATGGCTATTGAGTTTTCCATCAATGCATTTACTAAGACTGAGTTTTCTAAACGGTAATAGGTTAATTCAAGAAGAATTTTACACCAATGGGTTGAACAGTTCAACTTATATGACTCAGGCTGGAAATCCGAGAGATCAAAATTAAATTCAAATATATGGATTTAATCTGTTATGAAAAATTTTGGACACGGATTTTATGAATGTTTTAATTTAATGTTGAGATTTATTTTTAAAAAAATCAAATTCAATAAATAAAAAACAATATATTAGAAAATAAAAATATATATAATATTCATGTAAAAATCTACAATTACAAAAGGGGGTAAAGTAGATGGGGAGTGGGGAAGGTGGAATAAATAGGTCATCAACCTAGCTATATATCATAAATCCCTACAAAATTATGACCCCAAAAATTTAGGTTCCAAACCCTCACCTTCACCCCTAGGCTCTAACCCAACCTTGGACCGTTGAATTTGGTGTGATCCCTAAGTCATTGGTCGTGTTAAACAAAATTATTTAATTTAAATATAATTTATATGCTACTTTTAGTTTTGTGTAATGCAAGGATATATTTATTTAAATTTTTAATTTTTAATTTAAAAACAATGTAATTATAATATTTTAACTTCTATTTTAATTAAAAAAGGTTAACAAAACTCATATAATCTTTAAATATATATTATAATACACATTATTCACCGACGGTTTGATTGATGATATATATTTCTGTTAGCTTGAACGGTTGCTAAGAATCAAATCAACACCGATAAGGAGTGACTAGGAAGTAGACACTCTACCACTAAAATGGAAAATGGTAAATAAATAAAACATATATAAAGGAGTTGTTTACGTAATTTAGTTTCCCTACGTCTACGGAAGCTAACTCATTGAGAGATATCCACTCTCTTTAACAATTATAATAAGTTATCTTAATTTATCACACACTTGTGACAATTTTCCTCACATTTACACCATGAAGAATGATACCCTCTCCATTAAATTCATCCCTTGTTAATTCAGCAAGTAAGATCACAATACAAAATGTTTTACTATAATAATAAAAAAGCACTCATATAGTAAGATTACTCACAAAAACATATCAAGTGCTTAATTCTCGCAATATAATAATCTATACAAATCTCTCAGGATAAAGATTTAGAGTTTGATGCAAACGAAGAGGCAAATAGATTACTTGTTGTAACTGTGGGTAGAATTATCGATTACGGTTAAACAAACGAGATTGATAGAACACCTTAATATGGAGATTGTGTGCATTAACAAGTAGCTTAACTCTTCGAATAAGTAGCTCAAGCTTATTGCGAGGCAAATGAGTCATGTAGTTTGCTATAAAGAAGATATTCTTGCTAGTGGGCCTTGAAACTCTTGGTATTTTTATCCAAAAAAAGGAGAGTAAAGGTAGAGTTGAGTTGTTAAGGGGGAGCCGAGCTTATTTGGTGGTGTATACTTTAATTGCTGTTGGAAATTTTTATTTGTTCTGTTGGACTGATGATACAAACTTCCTTATTTGCTTTATTATAGTTTGTTATTAATATGGCGGATGTTCGCTGCTACTACTTTGATGACTTTATATTGATGGTTCGTTTTCCATAATTGATGTCAGTGATGGAGTGTACTATTTTGAAGTTTTTGCATGTTATGCTTATCTTGTTTGAAGAAATTGCTCTAGAAGTTCTTGACTAAATATACCAAAAGGGAAGAATGTTAGTGTTAGAAGTTACAGTTACAACCCACTTTATAAAAGTTGTTGAAAATTTTAATTCAATTAAGAGTTACAATTTATTTTACAAGAGTTACTGAAAATATTCAGTCAATTAAGGATATTTTCGAAGAGCTTTAGTATGATTTACTTACTTTGCTTTAAAAAGTTTATAATTTGTAGAAGTTTAATCGGTGAAGATCACTTTTTATTTTATGCAATATCTAGTGTTTAATTGAGTGAAACTTTAATTATTAATTCAATCATACTAGTTGGGATTTACAAGTCCACAAATGCCTAAAGATTTTGAAGACTTGTATATTGATGCATGTACAAGTTAGAGAGCACTAAGTTGTTCATTAGAGGAACTTAACTCAGTGCAAATTGTGCTATAAATAAACTGATATCATATTGTGATTAAGCTTTCAATGAGAATGACTTGGTGAAAGAGTGAATCTAGATAAATATATTAGAGTGAGGTTGTAACATGATAAGCACTTGAGCTTAAATCATATATTAGAGTGCTGTTAAACTATAGTGAATTACTTTTTAGATAAGGCTCCGCAAATATTGGAAGAGATTTTGAACTATGTAATTAATTTGTGAGTTCATTGTTTTACTTTTCCAATTTCAATTATATTTTTAGTTGCAATTCACAATACATCTAGCCAATATCAATAATAACAATATAATTTTTTTAAAAATATATGACTAAGAGATTAAAAGGTTAATTTCTTATTTTCAAAAATAATTTTAATAAAAACATTTGTAGTCAATTTAATCTTTCTTTTACATGTACATATATGTTAAAAATGTTTTCTATTTATTCATATGATATTTAGCCTTTGAAATGTATCATATCAATGTTGTTCCTAATTTAATTGATTTAACTGATTAATTTGATTTTTTTAACGCCAAAGGAGGAAATAATTTTTTCCCCTTTATCTAATTATAGCAAATATTTGGGTCTATCATATTATATATTGAGATTAGGGTTTAGACTAAAATGTATTAGCACTATGATATAGCATATGATTAAATGATCAGCTAGACATCATACATAGAAATAATGCAAGAGGAAAAGCAAGTAATATCATTAGTTATGAGAAGATTAACATGAAGTTATCATTTATACAGTTTATCTGGCCTGAAATTGTATCATAAGCTAGTATAGTGTAGATATGGAGAATTAGGAACTCATCGACCAAAGGAAAAGAGATGATAATATAATTTATTTGTTCAAGTTTTGAGTTAATCTATGAATTTCATCAGTCAACGACTCATGCCTTTCACTCTTTATGGAAAAAAAGTCAACTCTAAATATAATTAGTATTTAAATAATTCTACAAAAACAATCAATAATAAGATTTTATTAGACCGTATAATATTATACTAAATAAAACCTGGGTTCCGTCCAATTGAATATGAAAAATCCCAAGTCAAGTTGTCCATTTCTTTTCCGCGTATGATAAAAAAGGGAGGAAAGGAGTAATAAGATTTTGGATACATTCCAAAAACTAGAGATCAACCAAAAACCTCACATTCTTCTATTTACGGAAATTTTACTTAATTTTTTTTTGTAAAGAAGTAGTAATAAATAAATAATATTCCATAAAACAAAATCTGAATGCGTGCACGCAATGCGAACCCAAAGTGTGTAGTTAATTAATATTTTGTTTGTTTTCCTAAGAAAAGGTTTAGCTGATCAGCTGACGCCACAAGTTCATTCTCCACTGGATGGATTGCGCTGCCGTTTTTCTAGTAATTTGTGTTTTACTCCTACCACATTTAATTATTTTAAATACCAAAATTTCCTGTTTGAGTCAGTATTTTTTTATTTAGTTGTTGTTGTGTGTTTATATATATATATATAAAGATAAATTTAGTTTTTAATGTTTATTATTTTAATTTTACTTTTTAGAATTATTTTAATTATTAATCTTTAAAATTTAGTTAAATTGTTTGTTTTTAGATAGAAAAACTGATTAAACTGTTAAAATTTTAATGGCATTGACATGATAGCTTATGTGACATTTCAAGTATACTTCATTGCTAATATAGATAAATTTTTTAAAAGTTTTTATGAATTTTTTTTTTAATTCTGTTGACTTTTAGTATTTTTGAAAATTTTATGAATTATGCATGGATTGTCACACGAATTAAAACACCAATTCCTTTAAAATTTAAATTTTAACAGTTCAATCAATTTTTATCTAAAAACAAGCAATTTGACTAAAATTTAAAGGTTGAGGACTAAAATAACCCCCAAAAAGAGAACAAGGCTCAAAATGACAAAATAAATGACTGTTAAGAGCTAAATTTATCATTATGTCATTTTTTTCCTGAAATAAACATATTTTAAAATTATTTAGAGGTTAAGCACATAATAGTTAAGCTCTTTATTAGCATTTTAAAAATTAAGATTCAAATTTTATTATTGTTATTTCTTCCTTTCATTCGTATTATGTACCAAAAGATTAAATTAAAAATTATCATTTTTAATAGATGAAACTCTAATTTTATCACGTATTAACTTAAAAGAATAATTGTTGAGCTCTTTATTGTTAAATTATTTAGAGGATAAGCACATAAAAAAAATTAGTAGTTAAGCTCTTTATAGCCTTTTAAAAATTAAATCAAAATTTATCATTTTTAATATATCGATCAAACTATAATTTGATTTTGTTAATTTATGCTAACAAAAAATTAGTAAAACTACTCAGGTCATGATACACCAATAATATTGGCGAAAATATTTATTTAACAATTTTACAAAAATTGACATAAAAATTAAATTTGATTTTGATTGAAATAGTTAAGAAGTTTAAATTTTGAAAATTTTATTATATGTATTTATTTTTTTTAAATTGATCATAATATATAAAAAAAATACTCTTTATTTTATAAAAGAATGAAATATTAGTAATTGGAGTTAAGATTTGACTGTTGAATCACATCATTTCAATTAGTGTGGGATAATAAAAATGAGGGTATATCTGCCAATAATTTCAGAACTTTATAGCTTTCATTATTTATCATGATTATTTATCTTTAGGACTCTCAACGCCGCTTACTTGGGTTTAACTAAAGGCTCAATTAAATAGAATACAGTTAGAATCCACTCAGTTATTTATTTTCTAAACTAATTTCACGTTTTGTTGTTCAATTTCAAACATTTATCATTGTCTCTATTGTCTAAAGCTAGAGTTTAGAATCCATCATACTATAATTGCAATAGTATTAATCTTGCCATCCAATTTATATATATATTTTTAGTGAAAACGCATTTTACAATAGACATATAGAAGAATTGATTTATTTTTAATTATCATTTTTAAAATTAAATGACATCGAAATTTTGATAAGATTAAGTAAGTATGTCAATTTTTAAAAAATTAGATAAAAGTGATGATTTTAATATTATTTGGTTAAATATAACGTTGCAAGTCTAGCGCACATTGAGAATTAGAAGCCAATTTGCCAATAATTATTAGGTAATTTGCCGGACAAGTTTAGCAATGGTCGAATATATGTATATAAAATGGCTAGAAAATACTTCCAAGCAGCTTGATGAATCTTCTAACGAGGTGAAAAGGTTATAATATGCTCAAGCATTTATATTTAGGTTGATCAGAGGTCATTTAATGCTAAATAAATCTTAAATTAAGGTACATTTGAGATGACTCTTCCAACTAGATGACCTAAAAGAAGTTGAGTGGCTCAGTTGGAGTTAAATTATCTTAGTAATATTGTACCGAGAGATATGTTAGACAATTGATGTAGAGGCCCAAATTTGCCCGGGCCCAAACAGAAAACAGACCAAACAAAATAAATAAATAAACAGACTACAACCCCAAAAAATTACAAGCCCAAATGCAATAATAATAAAAAAAACCCTAGCCCATAACCTAAACTAATAACAGAAACCCTAGCTCCTAGCCTAGTCGCCGTCGCACGCCAGCCACAGCCTTTCCGTGTGATTTGACGCGCCTGCCACCATCACCTGCAACACGCAACAGCAAGAAACACAACAAGCAGAAGAGGACAACACATAAAAAAACAAAACAATAGAAACAAACAATGTTGTAAATCGGTTATAAAAACCGCAATAGCCTCTTTGTAAATTTTTTCAGACACGAGATTGAATACAAAAATATTTCACAACAGAGAAATATATAAGAAAGAAATATTTTGAAACAAATTCAAAGAAAAAAGGTGTGTTTTTTTTTTCAAAATAACTAAATAAAATATATAAGAAATAAAAAAGAGGAACCTTTCTTACCTGTCAGGTTCATCGCTGGTCTGCAAGGTCGTCGGATCCCTTGAGATCCGGCCAAAGGCTGCGACGGAGGATGGCGTAGATGAGGGTTTTCTTCCTTTTTATTTTTTTCCCTTTTTTGGGTTTTAAACTCTAGATTTGGGGTTTTATTCGAAAAGGAGGATTAAAATAGGTTTCGGGCGATTTTTCGACCACCGGTGACGGCGTTGGCCAACCACCGGAGTTTGGCCGGACCTTGGGGGCTGAGGGAGAGAGTGAGAGAGAGTTTTTCTGAATTTTTTTTAAAAGAGGGAGAAAATGATTTTTTTTGAAGTTTTTTAACTTATATAGTGTATTAAAACGGCGTCGTTTTGAGGGTTCTGAAAGCCCCAAAACGACGTCGTTTTGGGCTGAACCGAATCGACCCGACCTACTCGCATAGGGTCCGCGCTTTTTTAGCGGAAGGGTCTATTTACGCTTTTGGCCCTTCCGCTTTTTCATAACGTTTCAATTTAGTCCTACTTTCACTATTTTCTTTTTAGAAATTTTGCCACTTAATTTTGCGCCGTTTTCAGTTTAGTCCTCGGCTCGCTGGAAGGCCGCGTGTCCTAAGGGTCGTAACTGTTGTTTTAATAAATCAAATCGCTTATTAAAACGATCAATCATAAGGTGATCCGATCACACCTCATAAAAAAGAATTGATGGCATCTCCCATTTTCATTTTCAAAATAAAAAGACGACTTTTTCAAAAAAAAAATGATTTCGACAACTGAAGTTATGAAAATTTAAATTGTTGGATGTCTACTCCTTCCATCTTGGACATGGTATCACTTACATTCCAAAACTAAGCTTGAGGAGACTCATTTATTATTATATCAACAACCATGAGCTAAGGTAAGCTTTTGTATTTTTCATTTAAAGAATAATAATGTAAGCATTGAAAATTTATTATTAGCTACCTAAAGAATGGATGTCATACTCTGATTAATAATACAAAAATGAATCTCAACTGAATTTAAGATGAACTCTAATATATGGCAAGTCAAAGTGACATTGATAGTTTTTACCACAGTTGATATGCATAAAGTTAATCGAGTGATATGTCAATTTAAATTTATATAATATATTTTAAACTTGCTTCAGGACCTCGATGTATAGTATATTGTAAAGTAGATTTTTTTTTCTCCCTCATTTTACTAGTTCCCTAATGATTGAAAGTGGTTATGGACTGAATTTTGTGCTTAACTTCATTACATTGTCCTTTTGGTGATGATGGCCAAGTTGTGGGAAATGCAAAGGATATATGTGCAAATTTGTATGAATGGTTGATAATAGAAAGTAGTTGTTTTAGTTGAGGATAGAAGGTAGATATTTTTAGAGGGAAATTCACAACTTGTTGAGTCTTGTTTTCAATTTTATAGATGATTGTTTGAGGTGATTGAATACATGGTGTTATTCCCAACTAATTTGTTTGTAAGTCTAAAGTGATAGGTGAACTTTTAAGTTTTTGACTCATATAATGACATGTCATAATAAATACTAATCCAATTTTAATTTTTAATATCTTGCAAAGTGGAGAGTGATATGTAATCAATGGCTCCTACATTGTAGCTTTATTGCTATTATAAGAGTGCTTGTAGAGAGCCACATCGATAGTCAATTTCCCTTTTTTTTTTTATAGAAAAAGCTTTTTGAATTAATAATCAATCCTCAATTTTAGTTTTTTAAATTATTTAATGAAAATTAATTTTCATATTTATATTATATTTGTTTCATTAAAAATTATATTCAGAAAATGGGTTTAAAGAAATTATCAACATTTTCAAAAAATCATATTATTTTTGAAAATTTATATTTCAGAAGCAGTTTTCTAGCATTGCTCTGTTTTTGAGCATGGCTAGCCTCTGGTTGGTGGCTTTTGAGTTCCTTGCTTCATTGGGTATATAAATTAAGAAAAAATTAAATCAGAAATCCAACCTTGTTAAAACATTAAATGGTGACAAATTCTTCCCATTTTACTTTTATATATTTACAAAATTCCAACTTGAAATTTTACTTTTTTAAATATTTAAGCCTATATCCGGGTCTTTGACTGAATAACCGAAAAGGAAATGAAGAAGAGATTCATAATCATAAGGGACCACTCTTTGCCAACCATTTTGATAATCAAGTCCGATGTATTCCATAAGTATATACAGACTCAGGAAGCATCTAACTTTTAAAATATATCAAAGCTTAAGTTTAAGCTATTTTTGATTGGGATTTATAAAAAAAATATTTAACATTTTGTAACTTTATTTATTAGATTAAATATATATTCTCTCGAACTTACATTTGTTTATTTTGAAAAATATTGAATGCATAAAATGAGTTAAGAAAACCTAATCTGACAAATATTGATACCAAATCTAATTTATATTTTGTTTGGCAATTGAATTTGACAAATCCATGGTATGCATTTCAATCTTCACTTCTTGGTTTAGGTAAAAATCTATTTTCTTCTTTATTATCCTCTTCTCACTCTATTTTTATAGGTGAAGCTCACCCATAATTCACCTTTACATTACCTCTATTCCTAACCTAAACTACATTATTATTTTTACCTCATTTAAGATTTATTATGGTTTTCATGCATTCCAAATAATAATAATAATAATGGTTTAGAATTGTTATCTTATTATATGTAGTCAGAATCGATTCCATCGCATGAAAAAGGAAAAAAAACTTTTAGTGCGTGCATGCCCTAAAGAATAAAAATAATTACCCCTAAAGATGTAGTAAAACAGATAAGCTCCTTACACAACAGTCATTTTGAGGCCAAGTTCCGAATTTAACATCACTTGCAAATTAAAACTAGTATTTTGTTGTTTCCTTTCCAGTTAATAATAATGTCCCTACCCTAAGACCTAACCCCAATAAAAAATGAAAATGAAAATTACTAACACCTACTAACATAAAATGCCATTTATTCAAAAAAAAAAAAAAGCAGGACACACAAACGCCATTAATAGACCCAACTGTCTTGAGACAGGATAATAACAATAATTAAACACTTGAAAGATTTTGGTTACAAAATTAAACCAAAAATGTAGTATTCTTTTATAATCGTATAAAATTTAAATAAATATTTTATGTATTTGCTATCATATTTTCATGATATATAGAAAAGAAAAATCATTACGGAATTGGTGTTGCAAAAGCTCAACTCACGTGACCAACGTTGGCCATGGTCTCTGACACACGACTTCTTTGGCAAAAACCCTTCTCACTCACTCACTTACTTAACAATGGCGCTTCATCTCAAGCTTCTTTCTCTGTTTTATTGAAGCCCCCTCTTTTTCTCTTATGACCTTTCATTATTCAACTTCATTTTAGTGTTTGCCCATCTTACTCTGTACATAAAATAGCTTTTTGTTGCCTGGGCCATGGAGTCTAAGCTTTCGTTTCAGTTCCTCTGTTTTCTACATCTGTTGTTGGTATTTATATGGGGGGGCATTAGAGCGCAAGAAGAGCCAAACCCAGAAAGGGAAGCCCTCATTTCCTTCAAAACAAGACTTCAAAACCCTCATCTCCTTTCTTCATGGAACCAACAACTCCATCACTGCCAATGGGATGGTGTGATGTGCCAACTCGGTCGAGTCACCGTTCTTGCTCTTACATCTCGCTCCTTGAAAGGTCCTCTCTCTTCCTCTCTTTCCTCACTCTCCTGCCTCACCCTTCTGGACTTGTCCTCCAACTTTTTGTTTGGCCAAATACCGGTTGAGTTGGCTGAGTTGACTATGCTCCGCATCCTCAAACTCGGGTCCAACTTTTTCACGGGAAAAATCCCTCCGGAACTGGGCAGCCTGAAAGCCCTTCGTACGCTAGAACTTTCCTCCAATGGACTCAGTGGGACAGTGCCGGCTCAGCTGGGGCAGTTGACTCACTTAGAGTTCTTGGACCTGGCAAACAATTTCCTTTCAGGTTCTCTCCCTTCAACTCTCTTCAAAAACCTTCAGTCTTTAACCTCCCTAGACATTTCTAACAATTCATTCTCTGGTAACATCCCACCAGATATTGGTGACCTTAAAAACCTGACCGCTCTTTACATTGGCATTAATCAATTCAGTGGGCAGTTGCCACCTCAAATTGGTAACCTTTCACTGCTCGAGAACTTCTTTTCACCCTCTTGTTCGATAACTGGGCCCTTACCTGAAGAACTATTCAGTCTACAGCTGCTTACCAAGCTTGACCTTTCATATAACCCATTGAAATGTTCCATTCCAAAGTCTACAGGAAAGTTAAAGAATTTGAGTATATTGAACCTTGTTTACACTGAGCTCAATGGTTCTATACCAGCAGAGCTTGGGAACTGCCAGAACTTGATGATGTTGATGTTGTCATTCAATTCCTTATCCGGGTCTTTGCCTGAGGAGCTTTCCAACTTGCCTATGTTGACTTTTTCCGCTGAAAAGAATCAGCTCTCTGGGCCATTGCCGCCTTGGCTTGGGAAATGGAACAAAATGGAGTCCTTGCTGCTTTCAAGCAACCGCTTTTCAGGTAACATCCCACCTGAGTTAGGGGGTTGTTCCATGCTGAAGCACCTTAGTTTGAGCAATAACATCTTGTCGGGTCAGATACCAAGAGAGCTATGTAATGCGGAATCACTTTTGGAGATTGATCTTGACGGTAATAACCTTTCGGGGACCATTGAAAATGCTTTTGTCAAGTGTAGAAATCTCAATCAGTTGGTTTTGGTTAACAATCACATCAATGGTTCAGTGCCCGAGTATCTTGCTGAGCTTCCGTTGATGGTTATTGACCTTGACTCCAACAATTTCACTGGTAAGATACCTGTGAGTTTGTGGAGTTCAGAAACTTTGATGGAGTTTTCTGCTGGAAATAATATGCTAGAAGGTACGTTGCCAGTTGAAATTGGTAATGCTGTTGCATTGCAGACCCTTGTTCTTAATCGTAATCTTTTGAGGGGTAGAATACCGAAGGAGATTGGCAATCTCACAGCTCTCTCTGTGCTTAACTTGAACTCGAATTTCCTAAAAGGATATATACCAGTTGAAATTGGAGACTGCAAAGGACTTACAACGTTGGATCTTGGAAACAACAATTTGAGTGGATCAATCCCGGTGGAACTTGCTGATCTGGGACTGCTGCAGTGCCTGGTTCTCTCGCACAATAATCTATCAGGTTCAATCCCTCGGAAGCCATCATTGTATTTCCATCAGGGTAATATGCCCGATTTAAGCTTTGTTCAGCATCATGGAGTATTCGATTTGTCCAACAATAGACTGACTGGACCAATACCTGAAGAATTGGGGAACTGTGTTGTGGTGGTGGATCTTCTGCTTAGCAACAACATGCTTACCGGCAACATTCCAGGATCACTTTCTCGATTGACAAATCTTACAACTTTGGATTTGTCTGGGAATGTGCTAACAGGTTCAATTCCTGTAGAATTTGGTGACTCTATCAACCTTCAGGGCTTGTATTTGGGGAATAACCGTCTTACTGGAACCATCCCTGGAAGCTTAGGCCGTGTTGGTAGCTTGGTAAAGTTAAACTTGACTGGCAATAAGTTATCTGGTGTTATTCCTGCAAGTTTTGGGAACTTGAAAGAGCTTACTCACTTGGATTTAAGCCGTAATGATCTTACTGGTGAGCTACCTTCTTCACTGTCCCAGATGCTTAACCTGGTGGGGCTTTATGTTCAGCAGAATAGGCTTTCTGGTGGGGTAGGTAATCTCTTCTTCAATACCCTCTCTTGGAAGATTGAAGACATGAATTTGAGTAATAACATTTTCAATGGAAACTTGCCACAATCTTTGGGCAATTTGTCTTATGCGACTTACCTGGATCTTCATGGGAATAAGTTTACTGGTGAGATCCCTTCAGAAGTTGGTAACTTGATGCAACTTGAATATTTTGATGTATCTGGAAACAGATTATCTGGACAGATTCCAGAGAAAGTATGCAGGATGTTCAATCTATTCTACTTGAATCTGGCAGAAAACCGGTTGGAAGGTCCTGTACCCCGAACTGGTATTTGCCAAAACCTGTCGAGGACATTTCTCGCTGGGAACAGTGATCTCTGTGGCAGAATTATGGGTTTAGAATGCCAGATAAAAAGTTTTGACAGATCTTCTTTGTTAAGTGCTTGGGGCCTTGCTGCGGTCACAGCTGCAAGTGTCTTTATCATTTTTACTTCGGCCTTTGCTCTACGGAGATGGATTCTGAGTAGTAGTCAGCAATGTGATCCAGAAGAAATTGAGGAAAGTAAACTAAAATCCTTTATAGACCGAGAGCTCTATTTCTTGAGTAGCAGCAGGTCGAAGGAGCCGCTGAGCATCAATATAGCGACATTCGAGCAGCCACTCCTGAAACTGACACTAGGCGACATCCTTGAGGGCACTAGTCACTTTTGTAAGACGAATGTGATAGGAGATGGAGGCTTTGGAACGGTTTACAAAGCTAAGTTGCCTAGTGGGAAGACAGTTGCGGTTAAGAAGCTAAGCCAGGCAAAAACGCAGGGCCACCGAGAATTCATAGCTGAAATGGAAACCTTGGGTAAGGTGAAACACCAAAATCTTGTCCCATTGCTTGGATACTGTTCTTTGGCCGAGGAGAAGCTCCTTGTTTATGAATACATGATTAATGGAAGTTTGGATCTGTGGTTGAGAAACCGCACCGGAGCCCTTGATGTCCTTGACTGGTCCAAACGCTTCAAAATCGCAGTAGGTGCTGCGCGGGGACTGGCTTTCCTTCACCATGGTTTCATTCCTCATATTATCCATAGAGATATCAAAGCCAGCAACATCTTACTCAGTGAAGACTTTGAACCAAAAGTTGCAGACTTCGGGCTGGCAAGACTTATAAGTGCTTGTGAAACTCATGTTAGTACTGATATTGCAGGGACATTGGGTTACATCCCACCAGAATATGGACAGAGTGGTAGGTGCACTACAAAGGGAGATGTTTACAGTTTTGGTGTAATTCTACTGGAATTGGTGACTGGAAAAGAGCCAACAGGCCCTGATTTTAAAGAAATTGAAGGAGGCAATTTGGTTGGTTGGGTTTCTAAGAAGACGAGAATGGGTGAAGCTGCTGACGTTTTAGATGCAATGGTTTTGAATATGGACTCAAAGCAGATGATGCTCAAGGTGCTGAGTATTGCTGAAGTTTGCTTGTCTGAAAATCCTGCTAATAGACCAACCATGCTTCATGTGCTGAAGCTCCTTAAAGGGATCAAGGAGGATTACCTGTCTTTCTACTAGCAAGAATTATAGGTTTCTTCATTAATAATATTGTAGTTTTTTTACAGAGAAGTTAGATTTTCAGTTGCTAATCTAATTATATTTTATTAAGTTTTTTTTTTTTCTTTTTATGTAATGCAATCTTGGGTTTAATGGTGAAATTTAGACTGTAGTTGTGCTACATATGATGTGGGGGGAGATAACCCCAAGCATGGCATGATTCAGCCAGTTTCCATGGTACATAAACCTCACAAATCACTCTAATGCTAATACTTATTTCTACTTATGTTATATATATATATATATAACTCACTATGCTGAAAGCAAAGAAGCAATGGAAAATTGAAATTAAGAAATAAAATGAATAAAAAAAGGCCCAAGACAAAGAAGAATGTGTATATCATCAGTTAGAAAATGGTGCCAAGGATGCAACTGGTAGTGTGGTACATTGGGAAGGTTTTTCAATTGCAGCAACATTTTGGAGAATCAGTTGTAAAGATTGGAGCTTTGGTAGGTAACTGGGTCCACTCGACTGCAGCTTCATTTTCCGTCTAAAATTGTATATATGTGGTCGATAGAGTGACCAACCTGGTCGGCCCTTCGCTTTGCTTTTATTTCTGCCAATAAAATCTACCGCTAGAGAATGTGCCTCCTAAAATGGACCACCACAATGAATAATTCAATGTATGGCTTGTATATTTCTAAAACAATTAATAATATAATAAAAATTCATATTTAATTATTAATAATGTATAAATATGTAAAGCTAAAGCATTCTATCAATAGAGCCTCCAAGGTTAAATACATTAATAGAGTTGGTAAAATAGATTCTAAGTTCAAAAGTTTCTCTATACCGATTTGAGCTTAAAATAGATTTGAGCTTTTACCAAAAAAAAAAAAAAAGATTTGAGCTCAAAAAAATTTGAGTTAAGTGCTAAGTAAATCTTACTCAAGATATATTTGATCCAAAGTTTGTAAAATACGAAATTTATAACTGGACAACCATAATAAATATCAATAATTAATATAATTTGTGATATTACTTAAAATAAAATAAAAATAAATGATAATTATTTTATTTTATGAAAATGTTTTAATAAGCCTTACATATTTATATTAAAACTTTATTAATAGCAAAACTAATTAATAATCAATTTTTATGGTAAATTATAGAGTGAAATAAATTTTTTAAGATATTAATTAAATATAAAATATGTTAATACTATAATTATATATGTCACAAGTGAATCAACCTCCTTAAAACTATTAACTTCTACTTATTATCTCCTCCTTGTTGATTCATTGTATCAACAAGCTAATTAAGTAATTTTAATTAATTAATTAATAATTTAAAAATAAAAAACTGATTATTAAGTTGGATAATTATATGATTTTTTTTAATTTAAAAAAAAAATAGATTGCATGTATAATTACATTCAATACATGAAAGGCCTAATAAGCCCCATACAACATAGGGTAGGTGGCACATTGGTGTGGGAAACTAGTGTGTATGTACCGTCTGATGTAGCGTCCTAGAGGGGCTCTGGGTTTTATTTCAATATTATTTGTCCTCTATTTTTGTTCTAATAGAAATCTTGTGATTTTTCCAATATATAGGGACTATGAGGTAGCGGAAAGTATATATACAAAAACACATGAAGATACTTTACAGACTTTTAGTGAGAATTTATTTTTCGTGAATACTCATTCAAATTTGTGAAATGAACGAATTTTTGATTTTCTCATAGAGAAACTACTAGAAAGTTTTAGTTTTTATTTTGTGTGTGGTTTTAGATAAGAAACCACTCTCTTAACATTCCAAGATTTAAGAATAGTAGGGAATATAATTCGATCGCAAGCTAAAAAAAATAGATATTAGATCCAAAAGTCATACGGGACGCTCTAGCTTTGAAACATAAATATTAAATTTGGTGAGATTTAATTAAGTAAAAAGTCAATCTTATGGAAAAATTTTAAAGTTTTGCTATATCGGATAAAGTAATTTTGGATAAATAATCAAAATGCGGAAAACGTAATATGTCTTTACGGCTTTACTCTATATTTTATTATGAGAAATTGTAATCAGGTTGCGGACTGGTTAGTAAGAAAAACTCAAAAACAGAACTTGTTTGCTTGATTGGGCTGAGTCTTCCCCTTCAGAGCTGGAGTTCATGTTGGGTAAAAAGAAAGTCAAATTACATAACACCTAGTTAGGACGAATTCAAAAAACCATTTTGGTTTCCTTTAATGAAATTCAACCTTTCATTTAAAAAAAAGAAGAAAATTTGAACGGGTATATATATATATTAAAAAAAGGTTGAACAATTCCATAGATGCTAGAGATCATAAAATAAGAAAATAGAAGAAAACATACAAGATTATAGAATGTAAACCACTACTTTTTCTTTTTCTTTTCATGCATTAAACTTTCTTTTTGGTTATTTATGGTTTAGACTTTCTATACTTTAGTGTTATTTGTTATGTCAGCTTTGGTAATGAAAAGCACAACAAAGGTTATTAATTGTATTAAAAGTTTACCTATTAAATTAAAGGTATTATTTTTGACGGTCAACCAAGTAACTAATGTGGCAAAGGAGATTTACGTGAAATTTTTCTTTTCTTTTTTGGGTGGGGGTATGAAAAGGAAGCTAGTAGCCAATAATACAATTATTGAAGTAAGCTGTCACAATCTATAGCATCCTATGCAAGTGCAACTTTAATCGAATGAGGAAGTTGATGGAACAAGTAAAAGCCAACCGGCCTCGTAATAGCCTCCTTTGCCACGGTATCCGGCACCATGTTAGTTTCATGGATTATGTGCTTCACCTCACTTACGCCCGATGATGCTGGAATCTGCAGTTTGGGAAGCAACAGCTTTAATGGAAGCAGTTGTATCACTCTCCACTAATAGTTTTTTTATTTCCCATCTCATGCCAACCTTACTCCATGAATGTCGGATGTTATATACCCACTGGTGGTATCGTAGTGGGATGTGCAGTGGACTAAACCCTAAACTCAAAGTTAAGTTAGAACTTGATTTGCTCCCAAAATTTATATTATTATTTTAATTTATATGGAAATAATTAATCATTCTAAAAACTTAAAATTTTAGACATCAATAAAATAGTGTCACATCATCCATTTTTAAAGATAAAGAAAGTATTATTACATTCATTTATATTTAATATTTTTTCTAACTTAATTTAATATTACTTTGAAATCATTAATTTTTTAAATAAACAAATAAGTTTTATTCTTTTATATTTTTAATCATTTTTATTTTTTTTCCAAAATTTGCTTTTTAGGTTTTTAAATTTGTTTTTCTTTATTTTCAATATTCTTATATTTTTATTTTTTTATACAATATTTAGAACTACCCATAATCCCTCCCAACTATTAAATAGGAGGATAAATGCACTTCAACGCGCTCAAATTCACGTTCTTTTGCATTGCCAACAATGTCAATGCCAACCAAATTAAGACTCAATCGACTTCTTATGATTATTTATTCGTTCTTTTAATTTTTAATTATTTATTTCAGATATTTTCAACTTTTTTCCTTATGGTTTTCTCTACCGTATAGTGTTAATGTATTTCCTTTTCTTTTTAATTTTAATTATTTTAAGTAATTTAATTAAAATTAAATTAAGTTAGAGAATATATTACATATAAAGGAATGTAGAATAATATTTTATCTAGAGAATATATTACATATAAAGGAATGTAGAATAATATTTTATCGTTAAAAATTAATGATATGACAATATTTTCTTAATGCTTAAAAATTTTAGTTTTTAAGATAATTCTAATATAAATTATTCTCATTTTATATGAATATTTATATATTTATATGATTAAATTTAAATAAAATATTTTTAAAATCATTTTATTTAAATTTGGGCTAGCTCGTAAACAAAAACATTTTATCAAAATGTCAATTTTAATAAATTTTTTTTCGAAGTGGGTAGTGTTTCTTTAAAAAAAAATAAGTTATGTATATTAAGTAATTTCCTTTTTTTAAAAATAAGGTAGTTATCTCCTATGAATTATAAAAAAATCATTAATAGCGCTAATTGTATCTAATATTTTTATGAACAGGACTGGCGTAAGTTTGATCCATGTAGGGCTATTTCTTGAAGTAAACGCCACAAATCTTCTTAGTTCATACTTCATACCAATCCAAAGCTACAATAAAAATTGTTGTTGGCTGGGTTATGTACTTTCCAATACATTCCATTTATATCAACATTATTTAATTTTAACATAAAATAAAATTGCGCGCAAATCTTATTAGAATATTTATTATGATCAATTATAATTTTTTTTATAATGAATTACTTTAATGAAGGTTGTCTTTGAAAAATATTTAATGATTGGATTATGATTTGAAGTGTGAAAATCTATATAATTAATTTTAATAGTTTTAGTGGTTACCGTTTGATCGAATCGAGTGAAATTGTTCAATTTAAATTAAAAAATTAAATATATCAAATCAAACTGAAATAATATACTTTAATATGATAAACTTGAATTATTAATTAACTTATCGATTTGAGTTTGGACCAACTTTTATTTTGCATGTGTTTTAGTTGTTTTCTATCAAGTTTAATTCATTAATTAATCAATATTTAGTTTTAATTTATAAAAATCATTTTCATAAATGTATTTTAAGCTTAGATTTATTTTTTTTTTGGTGAAAAGAAAATGAATCAATTACATAAAAGTACTATTGTCCTTATCTTCTTGTAACAATTCTAAATTTCCTTGGGAGCTTCCTCAAGGACCTATAAAGATGATTTCCAATTCAGATTGAGCTTAGCAAGCCGGTCTGCCACCAGGTTTTGATCTCTTGGTATATGAAGAATTCTTTATTGGCCTTCTGAATTCATAATACGCTTGGTCCTTCTGAGCATTGTAATTTATAGCTCTTCCATATCCATAGCATTTAGAGCTTGGGCTACATCGAGATTGTCGGTCTGAATTAAGGCCTGTCTATACCCTTTGTTAAGAAGCAACAGTATCCCATCAAAGATACTCCAAACTTCTGCCTCAAAAGATGTGCAAACACCTAAAAAGCGACCAAATCCCATAATCCAATTTCCATCCTTATCACGTATCACGCCTCCTGTAGCTGCATGACCGGTATCTCTCGTCACCGCACCATCAGTAGATAGAAGTACCCATGTGCTCTTCGAAATGTTAGTAAGGTTCTTGTGGGAAGCATTACTCTTATACCCACTAAGGCTTAATTCAAATTGGCGAGCCCAGCTAATGGAGGCTTTCACCACTTCAATTGCCGACCAAGAGATATTCTCAAAAATGAAAAGGTTCCTATTCTTCCAGATACGCCAAGCAATTAATCCAAAGAGGCTCGACCAAGTGACTCCACTGTCCTGCAATCTCTCATGACAACTAAGATTAGAAGAAAACTAAATCTGCTATATCCTCGAACTCATGCCCACATACAGCGCAAGCATTACTCTGACCGATACTCCTCCTCATACGCTCAATATTTGTGAGGAGTTTCTGTTTAGAGGCAAGCCATAGAAAAAACCTCACATAGAAAAAACCTCATTTTTTGTGGGCCCTAATATCTCCAGATATTCTTCCAATTGTCATCTCTAGAACTCCAAGTGTTTTCTTTTAAGGTCCAGAACGCACTACGAATCGAAAATACTCTTGTTGTCGATTGAGCCCATATCACCTTATCCGATCCTGCATCAGGATGAGGAGAGGGAATGCTGATAATCCTATTAATCACATATTCGGGCAGCCATACACGAAGTAATTCCAGATTCCAGCCACCATCCGAGTTAACCAAATCCCTAACAACACAGTTTAAATCAAGGTTAGAGAAAGATGGAATTTTCGAAATAAGAGGACCCATACCTGGAATCCAATGATCCTTCTAGCATCGAACACTTGCACCATCTCCAATTGCCCAAGCCAAGTTTTCACGAAGTATTGACCATATCTTGGCAAGAGACTTCCATAAGTGCGAGCATTGACTCCTATTGAGTGATTCTGGTATCTGCTCCTTCCAACCATATTTTGCCCTAAGGATACGAACCCATAAAACACTACTTTTCGACACTAACCCGAAACCAATCTTCATAAGAAAGGATATGTTCTGATCATTCAAATGACGAAAACCAAGTCCACCTCGAGGTCGTGGTTGGCAAATAAAATCCCACCCCACTAAAGACATCTTAGAATGACCCTCTGCGCAACCCCATATAAACTGTCTAACCAATCTTTCAATTTTTGCACAGACTCCTTTTGGTATTAGCATCGACTGCATAAAATAGTTAGGGATGGAGAGAAGAACAAACTGGGCCAAAGTGACTCTTCCCGCTATAGATAATTTCCTCGCATCCCAACTGTTAAGCTTACGTCTTACCTTGTCTACCACAAAACTGAAGGTACTTTTGGTAACCCTACTATGTAGGAGAGGGACTCCTAAATACAAGCCAGGATTTTGAACTTCCTGAAAACCAAACAAATTAACAATCTGATCACGATCCCTATTATCAATACCTTTAGAAAAGTAGATGTTACTTTTCTTAGTACTAACTCTGTGCCTCGATATTTCACAGAACTGATCTAAAATATTCTTCAATAAGCGGGCTTGGTCTAAATGAGCTTCGTAAAAAATCATCAGGTCATCGGCAAAGAAGAGATGAGAGATTGCTGGTCCCGACCTTGAAAGCTGAATAGGTTTCCACCTACCAATGTCAATATCAGATTTTATAATATGACCCAACCAATCCATGCAAAACACAAATAAGTAAAGCGAAAAAGGACACCCCTAGCGGATTCCTCTAGCAGGCATAAATTTGTGGGTCGGTACTCCATTCCAAATGATTTGTATAGAAGAGGAGGAAATTGCTGACATAATCACTGTCTTCAAAAATTCAGGCACCCCAACAGCCTCCAAGGATGCTCTTGTAAACTCCCAGCTAACTCTGTCATATGCTTTCTCCGAGTCCAACTTGATGACCATCCAATTTTTTCCATTTCTTTTGGAACGCATAGAATGAAGGACTTCTTGAGCAATGATGATATTATCAGTTATGTTACGACCAGCTATGAACCCAGCCTGTTCTTGTGAAATGATATTAGGGAAAACCAACTTAAAACGGTTAGCGATCACTTTCATAACCAATTTATACATAACCAAGCATAAGCTTATAGGTCAAAACTGACTAAATTCCTCCGGGCATTCCTTTTTAGGGATTAAGACAATCAAAGTATTATTCAAATCCTGTTCAATCGGTTTCCCATAGAAAACTCCTTTCACCCAGTTGCAAATATCATTTCCAAGAATATCCCACTGACTTTGAAAGAAATGAGCATGAAATCCATCACTCCCGGACGTTTTTAACGGTGCCATGTCAAACAAGGCCCTTTTAATTTCATCATAAGTGATTTCTCCCTCCAAAAACTTGATTTCTGATGGCTTCAATCTAGGAAACCTAATATTGGGTAGGTCTCCCTTATTTTGAGGTACTTCACCATAAAGATTCGCAAAAAACCTCACTGCTTCAGACCGAAGAATATCATGATTAGAACACCACTCACCATTTCAGACACGTAAGCTTAGAATATGATTGAATTTTCTCCTTTTGATCGTACGACTATGAAAAAATTTTGTTTTTCTGTCCCCCAGATGAAGCCAGTCACACCTCGCCTTTTGATGTCGAAGCATCTCTTCATGATTAAGAACATTTTCCAACTCATCCCAAATTTCCATTTCTTGTTTAGCTAAGTAGCTAGAATCATTTTGATCTAAAGCCTTTTGAATATTGTGAAGTGATCGCATAAGTTGCCGCTTGCGAGAGCCCAGAAAACCGTATACCTTCTTGTTCCAATCTTTGGCATGAGAGGTAAAATTACTCAGAGAATCAGCCATATTCCCCCCATAGTTCCACTTTTCTTTGACAAAGGAAGAAAAGTTATGGTGTTTGGTCCAACCGGCTAAAAATCTGAATGGTCTTCCTTTAGTCAGATTCATATCAGTTCTTGTGTACAAAAGAATAGGACGATGGTCTGATTTGATACGTGGGAGATTCGACACTAAGCTTTGAGGAAAAGATGCCATCCATGTGTCATTTGCTAGTGCGCGATTAAGTCTGACAGAGGTACCACCTCTCTGCCAAGTAAAATTAGGACCGCTGAATCCCAAATCCTGCAATTCACAAGAGTCAATAAAATTTCCAAATAAATTACATCTTTTACCCATGGTATGAGGACTTTGCTTATCCTCAGGAGCTAGGATTGTATTGAAGTCTCCCATTAGAATCCAAAGTATCGATTTAGGAGGCATCACAGATTTTAGCACATCCCAAAGAGTTTTCCGTTTAGACCTGTCAGGATTGCCATAAACAAAGGTAAGAAAAAAACTGTTATTAGAAACATGATCATTAACAAGGAGGAGAATAAATTGAGGATGATTATGGATAATTTGAATCCGCACAAAATCCTTCCATCCTACCCAGATTCCTCTTGAAAACCCAACAGGCTTGACACGGTGAGACAAATTGAAACCCAATTGTTCAATAATGTAATTTACCACTTACTCTCGGCTCTAATAAACAAACAATGTCGGGATGGTATTCTGCATTATACTCACGAAATGCTCGAATAAATTTTCTACTAGCACATCCTTGACAGTTCCATGAAAAAATCTTCAAATTTAAAGTCATTACAAATTTATATAAAAAGGTTTTATAAAATAACTTATAAAAATAAGCCAAGCACTTAAAAGCCAAAACAGTCATAAAAAACAAAATAAAAAACATGTCTTACTGTTCAGGGAATTTACTCCCTTTTCGCGTCTCTTCATCTCTGGAAGAGCTACTCGAAGTAGGTAAATTTTTAATTAAATTCGTAATATTTTCTGCCAATTGATTCATCGAATCCCTTAACAGGACTCGTTGGCTGCAAATATTTTTGAATCTGCTACTGCTACTTGGGTGCGTTTTGTTGAGTTTCTTTGTAATATTTCTGCCTTTAGTCTTCAAGCAATTCTCACGACTGGTCAAAATTGTCCGTATCAAGCCCGCCTCGTTCTTTGAATTCTGGGTAATTATCCTGTCTTTTTTATTTTCCATAAACACCACTACCGTGTGCTTATTGGCCTCAAGTCTACCCACCTCCACAGCCTCTTCCACCATCAAAGTACCTACCTTGTTTATTTCATGGTTTGCATGCATCACCGACAGATCTTCTTCCCCAGAAACTGAACCCCCTGTTTCCTTTCGACATTCTGTCTCCCCCAAATTTCTTGCGTTGCTGGAGCCACTGTGGTTGTTAATTTGGGCCAGTTCGCATTGTCCAGTAGAGACCACCATGGGATGGGTCTGTTTAGAAGAGACACTAGCATGGCCCAAATTTTTAGAGCCCAAGTTAAAACCCACAGTCGATCCCTTATTGAAGGTAAACTCGGTACCCGCGCCTACCCCAATTTTAGGCCCCATCACTTTGGATTTTTCTTTGAATTTTGGGTCCCCATCTTACCTACCATTAACCAACTCACTATTTCCTTTATTTTGTTGATTGTCAGTAATAATATTCTTGCCTTTATTGCGCCTATAACTTATTGAATCGCTATTTTTGATTTCCTGATTTAAATATCTGTTATTTAGCACTTTAAAACGGGAACCTTCATTTTCTTTTCCAAAATTTCCATAATCTTGTTGATTATTATCCCTAATTTTTCGCATTGGCCTCCTTTCAACTAACATCCATGGCCCGTAAATTTCTCCTTCCTTTACTTGTTCATCCTCGATCACATAATCATTTTCCGGTGACTTCTCCGAAGTAGCTACTTGCTTTGGCATGGTGGTTTCAGAATTTCTAAAGGAGCTGTTGTTCTTCACATGACCATACCTCCCATAGTGAAAGCAAATGGTCGGCAAAGATTCATATTCCACCCTTTGTGTACGTCCATTGACAAGGATTTGGGATACCAATGGCTTCTCCAAATTAATGTAGACTGCCATTCGAGCAAACCTGCCTCTTACTCTACTGTCTGTGTTCAGATCCATCTTAACAACCTTTCCAACCATTTCTCCTATTTCAGCCAAAATTTTGTGTTTATACAGATAGCCAGGCAGACCAGGAAATCGAATCCATGCCATTACTGTATTCGGATAAGCTTGGGATTGATCAAATTCCATCGTCCATGGTTGCACAGTTAAATATTGGCCAAAAATTGTCCAAGGGCCTTCAGAAAGAGCCTTCTCACAATCTAACTTATTCTGGAATTTTACGAGAAAATATCCATTCTCTATATCCATCATGTGTATAGGTGCTGATGGCTTCCACATGTTATGAATTTTATTCTGCAAAACAGAAACACCAATGTTACGACCTAATAATTTTAAGACTACCGTATTATCCATACCTTGGATTAGGATTTGATTGATCCTTTCCGAGAAGGAGATAAAGGGTACTCCATTCACAAAGGATTTCAAGATATCTCCTTCTAAAATGTCGAACTCCTCCTTTTCATTCGATTCTAAGGAACCAGCCTTGGAGGAATTTCCCACAAGCTTATCCCGCCAAGAGATTGTTGGATTCGTTGTCAGATCAATCACCATATCACTTCGCATATTATCACCTTTATCCCTAAATCAGACCTTTTTTGGGATTAAGTCATCCCCAAGAATAGTTTCAGAACTTTCGTTTCCATAGAGAGAAATTATTTCAAAATGTTATTGAAAGCTTGATCTTTTTTGCTTTGTTTTTTTCAATCCCTAGTTATCCATATTTTACTTTAGGATGTTTTTTTGGACAAGCTTAGATTTATTTAAAGAATAATTAGATTAACAAATCATTTATTGTTACTAAAAAATTTGGATTTTGGTGTTTTACATGAGAATATTCTATTTATTGATCACTAAAAAAATTTAAGTGAGTAAAAGATATTTACTTTTCTGTTTGAATTTCCCTTAACGTATCCCTTCATTTGAATAGGTTCTTGGATTTTTCTTTATTTTTTAATTGAATAATTTCAGTATAGATATAATATTTTATTAAAACGCGTTAGACATTTTTTTTTTGGCTAAGGGGAAGTCTTTGTATATATTATTAATAAGAATTAAATATGTAATAAAATTAATACTTATGGTATAAAAATATTATTTATTGATTTTTTTTCTCAATTGTAAGTTATTACTCATACATTCACAATAGAGATATATTTATACCTTACGTGTATACATTACGTTCAAATAAAAATTTATCACTATTCTTTTTAAAAGTTTGAACTTGAGTGAATTTTAAAATTAATAATTTTTAATCACCAAATCAATTACGAGAGTTTAATTAAAATTATTTATTAATGTCCTCGAATGAAACTTATAATTAATTCTAATTTTGATATGTTTGAGTTGAATTTTAAATGATATCTTTATACGAATTGAATTATAATATATAATATTTATATGCCGTGCAATAGACTTAAATTGTTAAGGATTTTTTAATTATTTTGTGATATCTTCGAGATACGTATTTTTGGCATTGTCGGATTTATAATTTAACCCTTTTTAAATTTAATTAGTTTATGTTTTGTTAGTGCCCTTGCATGAAGCTTTAATTTATTGTATAATTTATTTAATTTGACTATATTTTGTATAATTAATTCTAATTTTGATTTTATTTGAGTTGAATTTATGTATCTTTCTTTGAGTTGAATTCTAACGTATATGTCGTGCAGTAGAATCAAATTTTTTATTTTATTTTTAACTCATTCAATAGAATTTTTAAACTTTAATTACATTTCTTTAAAGTTAGATTGGTTAGGCGTGTGTTAAGTTTTTTAAATCAAATGTAAAACTTATTTAAATATACTACTAAAACAATAAAGTAATTAAAAAACAAAATAAATTAAAATTTAAATCATTTAATTCATAAAAAAATATAAAAATTAATTCAAAATAATGAAACAATCAATTAAAATAATTATTTAAAAAGTAAATTAAATCAATAATCAATTTAATAAATTAAAAACACTTTGTTATGCATGATAGTTTTAAAAACATATAAAAAATAAAAATTTGGGTTGTGCTAATGGATTTAATAATCAATTTAAGATAAAAAAAATTAAATATATTTATTATTTTGTTTTAATTTCTTAATGATTTTATTTGTAAAATGTTAAATTTTAAAAAAAATTTAATATATACAACTATCCTATGTATCAAACGGATATACAAATTAATTTTTGTATAATATAAGTCATTAATTTATTAAATTTTATATAAATATATATTACGCCTAAACAAAAATTGTCAAATTTAATTTTAACTATGCGCCCTTTCTAAAAAAAAATAATAATCCTCCTAGAAAATGCTATACTTTAGAGCATATTTTATGTTGTTCTCCAAATCCCTAATTCTCATACAACCCTAAACCGAAATCAAGATAACCCAAAAAAACCCCATTGCACTTAGTTATGGTTTATTAATGTGTAAATTTTATTGGATTAATTTTTTTAAGGAATGGATCGAAATATATTATGCTTAGATTTTGTGTTATTCTGTTTTCAATTTTATAATGAAAGCCATAATTGAATTTATGATAAATTTCAAAAAGAGAATTGAGTTGATTCGAGTTGGTTTTTCATAATCCTTAATGATTTTATTTCATTTAATACACACGCTATAAAATAAAAATAAAAGCAATATTTTTATTTAATTATAATATATATTTTAAAATTTTAATTATTTAAAATATTTATAAAATTTTGCAAATATATGATATCTGTATTGAATTTTTTATATTATTTATTTTTATTTTATAATTATATTTAAATTTAAAAATTTTAATAAATTAAATTTTTTTGTCAAAAAATAATAATTAGCATTTTTTAACATTACTTATAATAAATATATAATTATATGATCGTATGTTTAATTATGTCGGTATAAAATTGATAGAGTGCGACCTTCCATCTAACCAATTCACTTGTTGTTATTTAAAAGATTTCATCATTGTTTATACAAAAACTGGAAACGATTTGGTGGAAGAAAAATCGGCAACATGTGGTATAATTAAGCAATTGTAAGAAACAGGCAATTAATTAATTTTTATTAGATTTTATAGACTTGCACGGTATAGTTTACAACTACAAACATTAATATATTAATATAATTTTTTTACATATTACAACTTATTAATTTTATATAATTTATATTAATCTTATTACAAATAGAAAAAGTCAAACTTAATTTTTTTTATAAAAAGTAAAACTTAATTTTTTGATACAGAAGGTCAAACTTAGTTTTTGATTCTTTAATCTAAAGAAAATTCCTTGCACAACATTCTGTGAAGCAAATTGCTATACTATAAGGGTTTTTTTTATTTGACCGTAAGAGTAGACGAAATGATAGATATACTAATGGGTAGGTCATGCTCTATAAATAAGGTAACCAAGTGTAACACATTCCCATGCTCACAACCAGCTCAAGAACATGATGAAGTTCCCTCAGTTTTCTATGCTTCCATTTCTTATGGTGGTTGTGATGTTGTCCCTGAGCGGTACAACTTTATCTCATCCTCACTGGGATTTCCTTCATTGCCTTTCTCTTCGTTTAGCAAACTATTCTACCATCTCCAAGGTTATTTACGTGCAAAATAATCCCTCCTATTCATCTGTTTTGAATGCTTCTATTCACAATACTAGGTTCTCTACACCAGCTTCTCCTAAACCCTTTGCCATTATTACGCCACTTAAAACATCCCATGTCCGATCAACACTTTACTGTTCCAAAAAACATGGGTTCCAGCTTAGGATTCGAAGTGGTGGTCATGATGTTGAGGGTCTTTCTTATGTTTCTGAAGTTCCATTTGTCATCCTTGATCTGCTCAACTTTCGAGCAATTAAAGTTGACACAAAGAATGAAGTTGCCTGGGTTCAATCTGGTGCAACTCTAGGTGAATTGTATTACGCAATTGCTGCAAAGACTAATACTCTCGCCTTCCCTGCTGGTATGTGCCACACTGTGGGCGCTGGTGGGCATTTTAGTGGGGGAGGATATGGCACATTGTTCCGCAAATACGGTCTTGCTGCTGATAATATAATTGACGCTCGAATGATTGATGTTAATGGAAGGATTCTTGATCGAAAATCCATGGGAGAAGATGTCTTTTGGGCCATCCGAGGAGGCGGAGGAAATACCTTCGGGATTGTTCTTGCTTGGAAAATAAAGTTAGTCCCCGTTCCAGCTGTTGTGACTGTGTTTACTGTCAACAAGAACTTGGAACAAAATGCAACCAAAATCTTTCATCGATGGCAGTACATTGCTCACAAGCTTCCTGATGATTTATTTATGAATATTTGGATAACGAAGGTGAATTCCAGTCAAGTAGGGATGAAAACAGTTCAAGCTACTTTTAGAGGGATGTTGCTTGGTGGGGTTGATGAGCTGATTACATTGATCCAAGACAAGTTTCCAGAGCTGGGACTTGCCGAAGAGAATTGCAACGAAATGAGTTGGATTGAATCCGTTCTTTACTTCGGCGGACTTCCATTACAATCTGTGGATATTTTGCTTGATAAAAATGCTCTTCCAACATTAAGTTTGAAAGCCAAATCAGACTACGTCAAGGAACCGATCCCCGAAAGTGGAATCGAGGGGCTCATGTCCATGTTTCTTGAGGAAGAAGCTGACAATGCTATAGCGATGATACCGGCTTTCGGAGGGAAAATGGATGAAATCCCAGAAAATGAACTACCTTACCCACATAGAGCAGGCAACTTGTTCGAAGCCACGTACCTTGTGCAATGGACAAAAGAAGAAAATGCAGAATCTGAAAAATACATAAGCTGGAGTCGAAGACTCTATAGTTATATGACCCCATATGTTTCAAAATCTCCAAGAGAAGCATATGTTAATTACAGGGATTTGGATCTTGGAATTAACAACATTAATGACTACACAAGTGACGAACAAGCCAGCATTTGGGGTTTTAAATATTTCAAGAATAACTTCAAAAGATTGGTGCAAGTAAAGACCAAAGTTGATCCAATGAATTTCTTCAGAAATGAGCAAAGCATTCCTCCTCTTTTGTCTCCATGGAAAAAGAAAGGTAATTAGGATTGATGAGTTTAGAGTCTTTTGTTAATCATGAATAAAGATTTCGATAGAAGGTAGTATTATATTGAAAATAAAATATCTTTTTTTATCACTGTAACTGTAATTTAATGCAAAATCCAGTAATTAAATCGTAATTTCACCTTTGTTTTACAAGTTTTTATTTCATCATATAATATTTTTGGCTTAAACAAATTAACTTTTTCAGATCATGATTTTGTTCAATTATATATAAATATACCTTTGACAACAAAAAATATTTCACCAAATTAATATATATTATATTTATCGAATTAATAATATATTAATATCTCACAAGTAAGAAAAAAAAGAAATTTCGTGTTAACTTGATGGCTAGTATGTTCATCGTCCTAGGTGTGACTTGAGTTTAAATCGTGGTAATCCCGTTAGTATCAGAACTTTTTCCTCCTTTTATAATTCATGAAAAAGAAAAGATTATTGATTAAAATTTGTAATGTACCAAAACATTAGTGTCTTAACCTATATTATATAGCCATACTTTTTGGCAAGTAAGGCAATAAAATATGATATGTGAGAGGGGGGTATGGTGAGAAACTATTTGAAGAATACAAAGCATGTGGGTCTTGTAAAACCCCAGCAGCAGATTATGGCTCCCTTGATTCCCTAGTTGGTCAGTTTTTAATATATAAATTCAATACCCATCCATTCATTTTTTAAAGGTAAAAATTTATTTCTTGAAGAATCCTAACTTACCTCTCTACCCTTATAAAACAAAAAAGGCAAATAAATGAGATTTTGAATTCTAGAATAACTCAAGCAAAGCTCTTGGGTAAAACGTATAGGCAATACAATTTTCTCATTACCAGCGTGGAGCATGCGTTTTGCTGCATGAAATCTTATCAAAATAAATGTTTATACCGGAAAACTTTTTTTGCAAATGTGAATTATGCTTTCTCTAAAGTCAATATAAAATGAAAATACCATAGCTTTGTATAAATGACAAAGAATTGAGAGGTCGTTATCAGCATCACTATTCAACAATTTATTGTCGTAGGCTTATGGGTTATGGGCTTATGGCATTATAGTTATCAAAACCCACAGCCGAATAGTTGCACAAGTAGAGTTCCTATGCCATGAACAAAGAATTAGACTAGTACTTGGTTATTAAAACTTTGATAGCTTAATTTCCATTCATTGATAAGGACGGTATAACTACTGCATTCATACTCTATTCATTATTGTAATTTATTGATATTTCTACAATCATTAACACCAGGTTATTTTAAATCGTAAAAAAAAATTCAATAGCATATGAATGCAGTTTTTTAATCGACGCGTATCAGCCATTGCTCCTTCTGCTGTTATTATTAAAAAATGGTTTCAGCATACAACTAGGTTGAGTCAAGGCAAGACCCCTTCAATTGGTTGACTTATTTTAAGAAGAACGTAAAAGAAGTGCATGTGAAAGACCGGCAGCCTTTGCCCTTTTTCTTATATTCTTTTTTTTTTTTTTATGCATTTCACCGAATTTTAAGCTTACACATTTTCATCTTTTAATTTTAAAAAAAATGGAATTGATTTGGATGTAGTTTTAATTAGATATTTATTAAAATGGGTTTTAATTAAAGAATAAATTTGAGTGCAGATTATGTAAAATGGGATGCAGGAATGGGGGAAACGGCGGAATTTGGAAAAGAGGTAGGAAGAAGAAGAGATTGGAAAAGGATTCTAGGATTCTTTCACCTCTAATTACCCCCTCCTTTATCATTCAATAATTGGTTTTTGATAATTTTCCTCAGATGTGATAGAAATACGGATGGAAGAATTGATGAGAGGGACATGTGAACTTAATTAATGAATGTACTAATTTATTTGATGGATAGCCACACATGTACAAATTGGGTGTACAAACTTAATTGGTTAACTGAGTGTAAAAATTTGTAGGAGGGCTTAATTAATTCTTTTTATTTAGTGTCTCTACTATTTCGTCTTCAATCTCATTTTTCAACATTACTTCTATCTCAATTTCAACATCACCCACAAAATAATCAACCTTTTTTTTTGTGCTCAAGGTTAAAGCTATTCTATTCTATCTAACTGCCATAAGTTTAGTCCATTTAGAGCTGTTTCTTCAAGTAAACGCAACAAACGTTTGTTACCAATCTAAAAGGTTGCGGTCAATTTTATAAAAAAAAAATTGTTGCTCACAGGGTTAAGTAGTTTTGAATACATTCATCTAACATTATTTTATTTAAATTTAATCCGTTTATAATTTTTATTAATTTAACCTTTTACCTTTTTTTAACTAAATTTAACTATTAATTTTTCAAAAATAGTTTTTTAAAGAGAAATGTGGACTAAAATAATAATCTTTTAGCAAACGTTATAGTTTATGTATATTTCATATTATAATTTGTATGTCGTATATATACAAATAATTTAAGATGAGATAGAGGAAGGAGGAAAAGAGAGCACATATTCTTATTAACCAAACACCGATCATGATACAAAAGGTCTGAATACAAGCATAAATGACACATATCCAACCACATTACATGAGCAAATAGCACAACCAAATCAAGAGGGCGTGCAACATTGGCAAGCCTTGCGCTGCATATCTCAACCAAATAGCAACCGAAAGTGGAGCTCCAAATAGTCAAAACCAATAAAGAACCACTTATATAAACCAGCTTCTCACTTTTCACGATCAATCCAGGAAAAAGCATTCATCCAACCTTGTTCCAAACGGAGGACAAAAATAGAGAGCACAAGAGAAAAGTTTGATGATAAGAGAACCTCGCCCCTCCCCACAAATACGCCACACTGCAAATATCACACTTTAAATCCCAATTCAGATGCGCACCAAGAGCAGAACAGCTAAGAGTCACCTGCAAAAAGACCAATCAACACGCATGATGCACCAGCACATCACTAAAGCAATAAGTGACAGACAAATCTCTGAAGCCAGCATCGAAGGGAGGCTTATTACCGCCACCATCTGGAAGACGAGACGATGACGCCTTGGAACCCTGAAGGAGCTCATCATGGTCAGCTTGAGGCATTGTGGGTTCCCCTGCTGTATCGACATTGATGTCTATATTCTGTCTCCTCAAATGAAACCACAGTATGTCCGTCTTTATCCAACGATTACTGCAGTTTTTTAACTGTAAAAACTGGCAGATTGGACTCTTTTGAATTAGCCTTAGCTACCGGGCCCCCAGAATTGAATTTAGCCTTGTCCGGCCCATGCTACGAGCTTCCCCTCATCTCTTCTGTTGGGCTTATGGGTTTGACGTGCAGAGCCCAAAGAGAAACCGCCAAAATCATCAAAACTGGCCCCGTTGACCTCTTTAACTGCAGCGGATTCCTCCTCTAAGTTAGCCAATACATCAAATTTTAATCTCCCTAGATTGCTCCCCTGGTTCTCTCTGACAGGGTTGTCTCCTTTCCATGTTTTTTTCCGTGATGTAGGTTGCACCACCATCCAGTCCACATACTTCTCCTTCTCTACCGGCGACACCGTCCTCGGTTGTTCTGGTTGGTTCTCTGATGGGTTATTGCGTTGTGATTCATTCCTAGGAGTAAACGAGCATCCTTCATTAACATGGCTATATATCCCACATCTAAAGCAAATAATTGGGAGTGATTCATATTCAACCCTTTGAAGGGAATCATCAATCTATATCTCCAAAATTAACAGCTTGTTGATATTAATATTAACCGCCATACGACCAAATCTATTTTAAGAATCACTATCTATGATCTTTTAATTGTCTCATCTATAACTTTTGTTTTTCTTATACAGGGCACCTGACAAGCCGGGTAATCTAACCCATTCTATTACATTCGATAGGTACAGCTAAAGCATGTTAAAGTTGGAAGTCCACCCATGGATCTTTTGACAAGACCGTCGAAAAATCATTCTCAATGCTAAACTTGACCAAAAAATAACCATTGTCAATATTTATAAGATGAATTGATTGTTGTGGTTTCCATCAATGAATTTGATTGTACAAATCATTTAGACCAATCTTTTTCCCTAACAGCTTCACGACCACTGTCCTTGCCATACTCAACTTAATCAAATTATGGATTCTTTCAGAAAACTTGATAGAGGAGACTCCATCAACCATCCCTGCTGTAAAATCCCCCTCAGAAGCAATATCCTCATCATCACCAGCCACGCCATTCCCTTTTAAACCTTAACCCTTATTCATTAGCCAATTCTTAAAAGACATAGCCCCCTAATGGGATTAAAATCCATAAGGTCACCCAGGTCATGAGGCGATTGTCCCTTCTTCGCAACTCTACCACAATTGTTGGCACCCAAAGAGGAAGAGGGAGGAACGTTCATTGCTAACTATCAGATTTCTTCGTGTAAAGTAAAATCTGCTTAGTTACTCTAACCAACTTTTATTATGCATGAATCAAGTTTAATTTATTAATAATTTATAAGATCATTTTCATATTTGCATTTTAAGCTTAAATTCATTTAATGAATGATTGGATTATCATAGAAGCAAGAAAACATGAACTATGATGGGCAAAAGAAAACATCTTCTGATATTAAAAATTTTGAATTTCGGTGTTGTATGAGAAAATTTATTTAACAAGTAAATTAGTAGAATTTATTTTAGGTTTTATGTCGATTTTTATAATATTTAAAGAAATATGTTGGTTTTGGAGAGAGAAAAACAGAAAACGACAAATCAGCATGTTCTTGTAGGACACATGTTCTCAAAATGCCTTTCACAAAACACCTTCTTCTTTTTTTTTGCATCAACTCCTTTTATTAGATAGTTAAATGTTAGTGATTTTTTTCTTGAGTTCTGAGTTTGATTTCTCTCCTAATAACATTTGTATTTTTTATTTTATGTTGTTTTAAATTTTGTTTTAGTTTTAACTAATGTTTTTAATGCATCAACTCCTTTGGTTAGATAGTTAAAAAATAGTGATTTTATCCTTAAGTTTCAAGTTTAATTCATCTTTTAAGTACATTTATATTTTTTATCTCATGTTATTTCACGCCTTCTTTTATTTTTAATTAATAAATATATTATTTTTAAGTTTTTTATTTTTATTTTAATTCATAACTCTTTTATTTATAAAACCAAATTATTATTTCAAATATTTTTAATATAAATATATATATAAACAATTATTTTATTTTATAAATAAAAAAAGTAATTAAAAAGTTGAATTAAAAATAAAAAATTTGAGAACAAAATATTTATTAATTAAAAATAAAAAATTCAAATATGCTTAGAAGAGAAATCGAATCTAGGACTCAAGGATAAAAATAATATTATTTAATCATCCAGCCAACAGAGCTAACACATTAAAAACATTAATTAAAAATTTTTAAAAAAAGTTTAAAACAAAATGAACTAAAAAAATACAAATGTGAGTGAGAGAGGAATTGAACCTGAAATGCAAGAACAAAATCGCTAACATCTAATTGTTAGAGTAGTAAATAGTTGTTAAGTTAGTAATCTGTTTCTAAGTCAGTAATCAGTTACTAAGTCAGTAGAAAAGCTGTTATTCAGCTAACAATTTGTTAAGGCATAGTTAGCTAAATTCCTCTATAAATGTAACATCAAATGAACAAGAATGCAAGCATTCAGAAATTGAAAATAGAGGTTATTCTGTTGAAAATAGTTTTATCTCTATCTTCTATATCATCTCTATCATCTATATCAAACCATTTCTCATACCTTAGATCTTAACATGGTATCTTTCGCCAGTTGATCTCGGGGTTCATGGCCAACACCACCGTCAAACTTGGATCCGCTGCCTTCAATGGTGATCATGTTGTGAATAGCTTCCCTCAGCATGAGGTTGTTAAGCTTGACGATGCAACCTATGTTCAATGACGCAAGCAAGTGAAGTTGATTGTGGATGGATACGATCTAACCGGTTTTTTAGATGCCACCGCACCTCCACCATCGCGACTTATTCAAAATCCTGAAGGAAGTCTTGTTCCTAACCCCTTGGCTTCGGTGTATACACAACAAGACTGGCTTCTGACGTCGTGGCTTCTATCGACTATTAGCTCGTCGATCTTGCCTTCTTTTACTTATGCTCACACCTCGTGTGACGTCTGGAATATGGCGACGAGTCTGTTTGCGGCTAATACAAGAGTGAAACAGTCACGGATATGTCATGAGCTACATTCATTAAAAAAAGGTACACTTACGATTAATTCTTACGTTGCTCATATTACAAATCTGTCTGCTCATCTAGAGTCGTCTGGATCGCGCATCTCGGAAGAGGAGAAGGTTCAAATCTTGCTAGTCGGTCTTTCACCAGAGTATGAGGTGATTGTTTCCTCCGCGTCACTGTCGTCCGATGTTCTCTCGTTTCGACGACTAGTAGATGCGTTGGTGGAGTGCGAGAATAGACTTGCTCGTTCGATTTCTGATGTTGTTCTTCATGCAAATGTGGTGGAAGGTGAGTCGATAAATGCGCTGTCACCAAGAGTAGAAGTTTCTGACCATGGCGGTCGCACATCAGGCCGTGGACGAGGGCTTGTTTTTTGATCTAGACTTCAGTATCAGATCTGTTCTAGGTTCGGTCACGACGCCCAGCGGTGTTACTACCGTTACAACCGAAGCATGGCGGCGCCGCCGTCGGGTTCTACACCATCGTCTTATGGTAATCCTTTTCATTCTGGTCTGTCACAAGGTGAATGGGGGGCTCCTCAAAAGTCTGCTAGGGTGTCTATGGTCAAAACACTTATGATGATAGTCAATATGTTTTAATGGCTGGGTATTATGATGATTATGGGACCGGTTATAATGGTGTTCATGGCACCATGTCACGTGGGCTATCCTTGTCCTATATGCCACATATACGTGGGCCATATGGGCACTATCAACATCGGCCGAATGGGAATTATCAACATGGGCAGCACATATTTCCTTCTAGGCCGAATGCACATAGGTCGAATTTTCATGGGCAAAATTTTGGGTTACCAAATGATGCTGGGCCTTATTCACATGGGCCTCCTCATGCTAGGCCATCTGATAGTGGACCTTCACTTGTCAGACCAACGGCGCCTATGGTCCCTCATACACCCACTTTCAATAATGTTCAGGTCAATTCCTCTCCTGGGACTCGGTAAAATTTTGGACCGATGGATGGTGGTACGGTTCTGTGGCCAACAAAACCCAGAGCTCGGGTATATACAGGGTCTGACCCTTGCATTGGGATTCCTCGGGTAGGCGATCTACATGCCTCAGATTACTCTGATTTTTCTGGGTCTCAGGCTAATACCACTCAGTTCGAGTCCGCTAGTGGCAATGATGACTCTTATATTCCCGTACCAGTTGGAACCACATCTTGGTATCCTGATTCTGGAGCCAGCCATCATGTCTGCCGGGATTCGTCTGTCTTGCGTGACCCCACTCCATACTAACTATTCTCTTTTAATGGGGGATGGGACTCCTGCTATGATTTTGTCAGTTGGTAATAGTTTCTTACCGGCTACTTCAAAATTATTACGTTTATCTAACGTTTTATGTGTGCCTAGTATACGCAAGAATCTCCTATCAATATCCCAGTTTGCTAACGATAATGCTGTGTTCTTCGAATTTCATCCGACACATTGTGTTATTAAGGATATCGTGACCCAGGAAGTTTTGCTGCCAGGCCACATTCATGAAGGATTGTATCAATTTCCCGTACCTATGGTGCCTACTCTGACTACTAAGAATCCCTTTGTTGCTCATACGAATGTTCAAAATAAGAATGATGAGTATCATACGAATGTTCAAAATAAGAATGTTGAGTGTCTGATTTTTAGTCTGTGGCATAAATGTAACATCTCGAAATAAGGCCTAAACGGAATAGTGGTTTCAGGACCACAAATTCGATGTTGAAAATTTTATTTTATTTATATTTTTATGGTCTACAATTTCACGGAATGATTTCGTGAAAATCTCATTCGAAAATTTTGACGTTTGGGCACTCAACTTAGTCAAAAGGACTAAATTGTAAAAAGTGCAAAAGTTGAGTTCTACAAGTTAGAGGTGTCCAATTGTTATGAAATTTTAAATTGAAGTAGAGGTCCTTAAATGGTAATTATACCATTAGGCTTTCATGGACAAAAATGGACAAATATAGGTAGAAAGAACCAAAGTTTTTAATGAAGGGTAATTTAGTCATTTGGTAATAAAAAGGAAATTAAATGGGAAAAAGATGGAAAAAGGTTGTCATCTTCTTCCTTAGGCCGAATTTTCAAGGGGGGACTCCATAGCTAGGGTTTCCAAGCTTCCAAGCTCCATAATCAAGAAAGACGAGGAATTGACCTTGATCGGAGAAAAGAAAAGGTTAAGGACTAAATTGCAAATTTCACCATATTTTGCACCAAGGTAAGTAATATGTAAATAATTCATTATTTTTATTGATGTATTATATTTCAGCATGTTTAATGTATTGTATCTGATTTTTGAATCATAATTAACTATTGAAAGAATGAAATAAAGTGTTAAAAAGTGAGTTATTTCCCGTTTGAACCTTCAGAATCGAAAGATGTAATTGGCATGTAGCTAGGTCACATGAGTGGTACTAAGTGTAGGCCACTATGTGCACAAGAGAGCTACAAGAGATTTTGTATACGTAGCTAGGTCACATGTGTAGTACCGAGAGTACGCCATGTGTACAAGAAAGCTATATGTAGCTAGGTCACATGTGTGGTATATGGTGTGAGCCATTATGTGTACAAGAGAGCTACGAGAAGGCTAGGTCATATTAGTGGTGCTAAGTGAAGGCCACCATATGTACAAGAGAGCCAGAATTATGAGTACAATCGAGCTAAGTCACATGAGTGGTATTGAGTGAAGGCCACTATGTGTACAATAGAGCTTCGATTTCAAAGGTGGGCTGTGTGCGAAACCACCGCATATTCATTATTATTCCGAAGCGTTCAACGGGAAAACTGACTAAATGAAATTATGTGAGATCTTTTAGTGATAAGTATATGTATATGTATGTGTAATGCATGAGCAATATGCTCAATATGTGATTGGAAATTGGAATGATTGTTATAGGTAAGTAATGAATACAACTAAAGTGAGAGAAAGCAAAAATTTATAATAAAACTGATTTGGACAGCAGTAGTGACATTAATTTGAAAAATCACCAAAAATGGTAGAAATGGAATTATAAGTTTTATGAGATATTTATTTAAAGCTTATTGGGTCTATTTTTATATAAAAGAAACAGAGAGAGTAAAGGAATTGTATAGTTTGAGATATTTAAACTTTTGTGAGACTGGTTCAGAATGGTTACTTGATCCCCTGTTCTGTCTTGGAAAAATCATTAAAAATTCTAAAAAAATAATTATGGGGTATAAGTTACATGATTGAAATCCTTAATGAGTCTATTTTCAAATTAAATCAATTTTATCATCATATGAATTTTTTATAATGATAAAATTGGTTCGTAGTGAAAAGTGGTCAGAGCAGTTGAACAGCGAAACAAGGGAATCTTTAATGAATAACTGTACTAATTGGCAAGACCAAAAATTCTGAAAATTTTATGGTGAGAAGATAAATGAGTCTAGTTTCAGGGGAAATTTACGGATCTTAATTTGGAGTTTTGTAGCTTCAGATAAAAATAATTTAGTTACTATAACTCGAATAGGCAGCTTGCTCCAAACTTGAATAAATGATGAAATTGATTTTAGATTTGATTGTGTTGTTTTGTAAACTTAATAAATCCATTATTAATTATTTACATACTTACTTACTAAGCTTTGTAGCTTACTTCCCTTCCTTTCCCATATCTTATAGGGTTGTATGCTAGGGAGATGTAATCACACTATCAAGCTATCATCGTGGGGTAAAAGTGAATACAAACCTCTTAAGTTTATGGCATGTATAGGGGACTTAGTCATTCGTATATGTCATAATTGGTTTGGCCTAAAATGTTGGCCTTTAATATTTAGTAGTTTATTTTGTATAAGGCCATTGATGTTGGCTAGTGTTATTCAAGTTGTATGTTTGTGATGATGCATAATTTGGATGAAATTTTATGACTTGGTTTAATGCATTTACAAGTGTATGTGTTTCAGTAATGCCTCGTACCCTATTCTGGTATCCAATACAGGTAAGGGGTGTTACAATAAACGTCTTGGACACCCGTTAGCCTCTGTAGTTAAAAATGTTTTAGATAAGTGTAAAATTGCATCTACTAAATACAGTCTTGATGGTTTGTGTACTGCTTGTCAACAAGGTCGGTCACATAAACTGCCATTTACTATGTCTAATACGAAATATCAACCGTTTGATTTGGTTGTCTCTAATCTTTGGAGTCCTGGAACTGTTGCTTGTGCTGCCAATCGGTATTATGTGTCATTTATTGATATGAGCACTAGGTTTACCTGGATTTATCTTCTCCGACAAAAATCTCAAACAGTAGAGTGCTTCACTAGATTTCAACAGCTAATAAAAACACAATTTCGTATGAATATTAAACAATTTCAGAGTGATTGGGATGGTGAGTATCAGGCATTAACATCAGTCCTAGCGTCTCAAGGAATTGTTCATCGGTTGACTTGCCCGTATACTTCTGAGCAAAATGGCATGGCTGAACGCAAACATCGGCACGTTGTTGAAATGGGATTGTCACTGTTGGCTCAAGCTAGTTTGTCTATGGAATACTCGGGGTATGCCTTTTGCTGTGCCGTTCATCTCATTAATCGTCTTCCTACTGCGGTTCTCAAAGTCAGTCCCTGTTTAAGGCTCTTTATGGGTGTGACCCGACTTATGATCATCTCCGGGTTTTTGGTTACTGCTGTTATCCATATTTACGATGGTTTGTGAATCATAAATTGGAATTTTGGTCTCAACCGTCTACTTTTCTGGGTTATAGTGCTCAACAAAAAGGGTATCAATGCCTTTTGCCAAATGGAGAAATAGTCGTGTCCCGACATGTTGTGTTTGATGAAAATAGATTTTTATTGTCTGATCATGGTTCACAAGGACCGCAGATGAATTCAGATGCATCTATTTCAACAGTAGTGCCCCTGGTTCGGACTGTTCCAACTCGGCCAACTTGGCCAATGGAGACTGTTTCAACATCCCCATCAATGATTAATTCGTCACGTCAATCTATGGTGCCTGTTCTAGTGTCTCCGGCTATGACCACTTCTGTTCCAAACAACAGTGTGTCTGCTACTGCTCCTGATTCTCATCAAACTACTCCTGATTCTCCTCAACCAATGTTTTGGGAAAATAATGAGGAAGTACCCTTACACAACATTAATTTGTCCTCCTACACCAGTGAAGAGAGTTCTCCCATACTAGTGACCAACACTCATCCTATGGTTACAAGGGTGAAAGCGGGCATCTTCAAGCCGAAAGATCTTTCTGTTGAAGCCGTTGAACCATCTTTGATAGATGCCCTTGTTAATAACTCCATCTGGGAACTGGTCGATCTACCACCAAATCGCAAGGTCATCAGATGTAAATGGCTGTTCAAAATTAAAAGGAACCCTGATGGCACAATTGCACGCAAAAAGGCTCGACTGGTTGCCAAAGGCTGCTCTCAAACTCCGGGATGTGACTTCAAGGAAACATTTAGTCCCGTGGTAAAACCTGCCACCATTAGTTATTCTATCTGTTGCTGTATCCAGGAAGTGTAACACCCCCTACCCGTATCCGTTACCAGAATAGGGTACGAGGCATTACCGGAGTTTACTGAATATTTTTGAATAATTCTAAGTCATTTATTATTCATATTCTGAAAATAATCATAACGTCTCTCTATTGGGCCCTCAAAGCCCAAAACATACATTAGGAACCAACCGGGATTAAATCGGGATTATAGGGAATTTTTCGCAAAATCCTAAAATTTTCCTATACTGGTTGGCATACTTTAATATTAACAAACTTATTTTCTCGACATGTCTCTCTTGAATTTATTACTTATCCTAATATACATAATTTTCCTTGTATCAACGTATCAAAAAGAGTCATATATTTACATGTCATGATACATATCATTCTTTTTCTATTTCTTCATAAATATAAATTATTCAATTTATTATAACAATATTTCATGTACTATCATTTTCATGAGTTTAGTCTATATTTATTCTAGTAGTAGTTCATAATCTTGAATATGCATAATTATCTAGCAAATTTCATATACATGTATTTTCCATATCATATTTCAATATATCAAATACTTATCATTTCTATGTATTTCAAATTTAATTTCATGATTTCAAGTACTTGCCATTTTCTATATTTATCCGGTTGAATTTCTCGGAATTTCGATGGATTTTCCAGTAGTACACTTATAGTGTACAATTCCGGGTCCGTCAATTCATATTCATGTTCATGTGCGCACATTTCCATTTCAGAGAGCACACTCCCGCGAACCTCATCTTTACAACGGGATTACCAGTCCAGGCTAAATCCCCTGCAACGACAATTACTCTAATGAGCTTGGATCTGAATTACCAGTCCAGGCTAAATTCAGACCCTAATTCGGATTACCCGTCCGGGCTAAATCCATTTTCCACATATTCTTCTGGAGGGCTATATCAGGATAGGATCACCCGCCCGGGCTAGATCCTTTTTACCGTCAATTCCTTTTCAGAGATCCATCGAATTTTCCTTTCATTCAACCGGGATTTCTTCCTTTTTTTATCAAATATATCAATGTTTCATCAATTTTCATATAATGAACATTCAAATTATATTCACATCAATAATATACATTTCAAGCATTTAAGAATATAATTCAAGTTACATGAACTTACCTCGTTGCTTATTCATGTTTATAGTTTCACTAATCCGATGACTTTTCTTTTCCATGTTCAAGTCTCGTATTTGAGTTATCCAGATCTTTATAAATAAATCTTATCATCATTTTCATTCATTTCATATTCTGATACATTTAATTAATGCTTTAGGCAAAATTATCATTTTGCCCCTAAGCTTTTAATTAATGATGATTTCATCCTTAGGTTTAGAAAAATAAAATTCTTGTAATGTAATCCTTGTTTCAAGCCTAATTATTCTCATATATATTGATAATAGCCCATGAATTCTATAAAATATCAAAATTTTCCATAATTTCAACACTTTTCAATTTAATCCCTAAAACATATTTTCACCCAATCTTGATCTAAATTAATAATTTCATTCAATTTATAATTTAAATAATAAAATAATACATTTCATGCAATTTGGTCATTTCTTGACATTTTTACAAAATTACCCATAAAGTTTTACTTTTATTCAATTTAGTCCCTGAGTTTAGAACATGCAAATTAGCCATGCTAGTTGAATATTCATATGTATTTTCCTCCTCCTCCTCTCCATTCCACATCCTTAATTTATATAACATGCTTACAAGTAACATTATCTATGATTTCACTATTTACTCATAAATTTATTCAAAGATGTCTATTTGCGTCATAGTCACTAAATTATTTATATCTTGAGCTACAGAATTCCAATTTAAGATCCGATAATTTTCCCTAAAACTAGCTCATATATCTTCTTACCATAAAATTTTCAAAATTTTTGGTTTATCCAATAAGTACAGTTTATTCTTTAAATTCACCCCTATTCTGCTGTCTGATAATTCCGACCTTTCTTCACTAAAAATCAATTATCTCCTCATACGGGATTCGGATGATGTATTCGTTTGTTTTTATTGAAAATGGACTCATTAAGAATTTTAAAAATATAAATTTAAGCCTCTAATCATTTTTATCCAATTTTTGATGATTTCACAAAGTCAGAACAGGGGAACCTGAAAGCATTCTGACCTTTCCTCACAAAACCTATTATATCTCAATATTTACAACTCCATTACATACACTGTTTCTTCTGTAATAATCTAGAATCAATAAGATTTAATTTCATATTTTATTCATCCTCTAATTTGATTTATACAATTTTTGGTGATTTTCTAAAGTTAGACTACTGCTGCTGTCCAAAACTGTTTTAGTGCAAAATGTTAATTACCAAGTTTATAACACCTTTATTTCCTTTCTCTACAAAATTTCCCATCACTTTCTCTTATTTTCCTTCACTAACATATCAAGAATATAAAACCTTGTATAAGAAAACTCTACATTAACATCATTTGCATGTTTTGAAAACTTAATGTTCTTACCTTGTTTTATTGATTTCAATCTCTAACTTGATTTTCTCTCTCTTATAGCTTCTATTTCTTGAATCTAACTTGATATTCTTGCTCCCCATAGTCTCCTTGTCATCTTTCTCCCTTGATGGCTATGGAGATTCTTTTGAATTTTAAGTGAAAATGGTGGATTTTTAGTAAAAGGACCAAATTATAAAGAAAACAAAACTTCTTTCTTTCTTTCTTCTTCTCATGTTGGTGCATGGGAAAGATGGATGGTGTGTTCTCTTCTCTCTTTTTTTTTTCCACACACACATATATATATATACTAAATAAAATAATAAAATAATAATAAATATCTTATTAAAGTATTAATAAAGTAATATTTATCTAATTAATTAATTTAAAATATCATCAACATAATCATTACATTCTAGAATTCTCTCTCTTACTAATTGACCATTTCACCCTTCATGATCTTTAAAAATTCCATCATTGAATCATCACTTAATTTGGAAAAATTGCAATTTAGTCTCTCATAATTCTTCACCTATTCAATTTGGTCCTAATTCATCCATTTTCCTTAGTTTCTAGATTATTCCACCACTAAAATATTTACACTATTGGTCCTTCAACTTTTTCATATTTGCACTTTAACCCTCAAATTTTGAGTATTTATTCTTGGGCAACAAAATTTTTCTCACTTTTACAATTTAGTCCTTTCTTGAATTAATAATGTAATATATCATAATATACTTCTCAATGTTGACATAATCCAAAATTTTCCTTTTTGTCACTTTATTTCCTTACTTAACGATATCAAGGATAATATCTTACTTCTTACTGTAGTAATTTTCGGGGTATTACAGGAAGTGCCAACTACGACAGGTAGATGTTAATAATGCTTTCTTAAATGGTGACTTGGATACTGAGGTGTTTATGCAACAACCTCCGGGTTATGTTCAATATAAATCGACAGGAAAACCTCTCGTGTGTCGTCTGAAGAAAGCTTTGTATGGTCTCCGGCAAGCTCCTCGGGCTTGGTTTGAAAAACTGAAGAAGTTTTTTGTGTCTATTGGTTTCAGTGCCTCGAAGTCTGATGTTTCTCTGTTTATTCTGGTTCAAAGTGACTCCACACTTTATGTTCTGGTCTATGTTGATGACAATATCATTACTGGGAGTGCTCCTACTGCTATTGAATGGTTTGTTCGATTGCTAAATGATGAGTTTTCACTTAAAGACATGGGTGACCTACACAATTTTCTCGGCATAGAGGTAACTCGTTCTTCTTCTGGGTGTTTTCATCTTTGTTAGACCAAATACATACGGGATATTCTTGCTCGCGCTTCAATGTCAGATGCTAAGAGTGTTCATACTCCAATGATTAGCTCGTCCATTCTCTCCAAAGAAAATGGTGATCGTTTAGATGATCCGACTGAATATCGGAGCCTTGCTGGGGCCATTCAGTACGTTGTAATTACTAGACCTGATATTGCATGTGCAGTAAACCGGATATGCCAGTTCATGCATAACCCTACCACAGTTCACATGGTTGCTCTAAAACGCATCTTAAGATATTTGCATGAGACTCTTGACCTTGGAATTGTCTTTAGATCCTCCAATCGACTCTCTCTAGTTGCATATGCTGATGCCAATTGGGGGCTAGATTTTGATGATCGACGGTCCAATTCGGGATATTGTGTTTATTTTGGATCTTCTCCTGTGTCATGGTGCTCCAAAAAGCAACAAGTGGTTTCTCGCTCTATAGCTGAAACAGGGTATAGAAGTCTCGCCGCTGCTACTAGTAAGGTTACCTGGTTACTTTCGTTACTTCAAGAACTACAGATTAAATCTGATGATACTCCCAATATTTGGTGCGATAGCTCTAGTGCTGTTGCAGTTGCAGCCAATCCTGTCTTACATTCTAAGTTCAAACATGTTGAGCTTGATCTATTTTTTGTTCGTGAGCGAGTTGCAGACGGGTCTGTTTTGGTTGGTGAGGTTCCTGCTTGTGATCAAGTGGCGGATGTTTTGACTAAACCGCTATCAGCAACTATTTTTCATCGGTTTCGAAATTCTCTTCGGGTCTTGCCTGTAGAGAAGATGGGTGAATGTTAGAGTAGTAAATAGTTGTTAAGTTAGTAATTTGTTTCTAAGTCAGTAATCAATTACTAAGTCAGTAGAAAAGCTGTTATTCAGCTAACAATTTGTTAAGGCATAGTTAGCTAAATTCCTTTATAAATGTAACATCAAATGAACAAGAATGCAAGCATTCAGAAATTGAAAACAGAGGTTATTCTGTTGAAAATAGTTTTATCTCTATATTCTATATCATCTCTATCATCTCTATCAAACCATTTCTCATACCTTAGATCTTAACACTAATCATCTAACCAAAGAAATTGATGCATTAATAGAAAACACATTTCGCAAAAAAGGTTTTCAGAAAATGCATCCTGCTTTCGGTTGAAAACACTCATGTTAGACTTTTTTTTAATTTTATCTTCAAAATCAACCTATTTTTTAAAATATGGAAAAAATTTAATCTATTTATCTAAATATATATATTATCTAATTTGCCCTAACTTTTGAGACTGTTTATTTTATTTATATGTATTCATCTCCAAATAATTCAAGAGAGTAACAAATATTTACTTCTCTGTCTTGTTTTGGAATACACGACCCGATGGGAAGCAAGAGAAGCAAACTAATTGGTTTTTTTTTACATGAATAATATAAAATAAATTACTATATACGAAAATATGATAACATAAATAATATTTACGTGAATAGGCAAAATATACAATAAAATATTAGTATCGCTTGACCAATTGGCGGCACCACTTTATTTCTAATAAAAAACTCTTTTTTTAGGTGCAACCAGATCAATCAACGGCACCCCGTATTTTGTATGATAAATACAAGTTTTTTTTAGTATATGGGAAAAAAGTAAAAAAATTATTTGAAATATTTACTGTTCACGCCAGAGAATATTTTCTATTCACTCGTCTTTTCTTGTAGGGAATATTTACTGTTCATGGTAAACAACTATACATCATTTTTTCGTTGTTTTTATCACATCCGTCAAGCTGGTGCCGCTTGACAGCTTGGCTGCCCTAGCCTGACGGCTGACACGGAAGTGATCATTCGGTCACAAGTTCGCATTTTTAATACTGAAAAAATTAAAACACAATTTTTTTTCCAGTTAAATTTTTTTAAAACTGGTGCAGCCAGGCTGTCAGGTGGCACCAGCCTGACGAAGTGACCACGAGTTCTTGTTTTTAATATTAGGAAAAAAATTAAAACACGAGTTTTTTTAGCTAATTTTTTTTAAGTTTTTGGGTGCCGCTTGACACATCGGTAACACCAAATAAAAAAACATTTTTTTTACTTTTTTCCCGTATACTAAAAAAACTCGTATTTACCATACAAAATACATGTGCCACCGATTGATTCTCCTGCACCCAAAAAAATGAATTTTTTTATTAGAAATAAAGTGGTGCCGTCGATTGGTCAGGCGACACCCGTATTTTACTATGTATTTTGTCTATTCTCGTAAATATTATTCTTATTATCCTATTTTCGTATGTATTGATTTATTTTATATTATTCATGTAAAAAACTCAAACTAATTATATATTAGTACTTTTTAAATATATATATATATTTAAATTGATGTTTGTTTCACCAATTCTATATCAATATTTTGGCTTTTATAATGATTCAAAATTTTTAATTATTTACAAAAATAACTCAACATAAATAATCCATTTTGAACAGTAAACGTTGATGCCACTATTGTCGTTGGCATCGGACTAAAGTATAATTATATAAAACGTTCATGGAATGAAGCAATTACCCTTTTTAGACTGGATAAAACAAGGGTGACGACATTTTTCCCGCGACACCAATTAAATGCTTTTAAACTTTCGGTCTAATTACATGTTAGGTTAATCCCTTTTTGAAATTAAATTTAAATAGCGCTTAAAAAAATATAAGAATAGCAAAAACAAACCCTATTCAATTTTTTTAAAAATAATAATAAACTTAAAAAACTATATAAAGTTCTTATTTAAATTACCGAAATATATCCCTTAAGAATTTTCCTCAAGTTTTAAATAAGAATTTTTGACTTGAGAAAAATTCTTAAGGGATATATTTGAGTAATTTAAATAAGAATTTTATATAGTTGTTTAAGTTTATTGTTTTAAAATAATAATAAAATTTGAAAAGGGTTTATTTTTATTATTTTTATATTTTTAAGGGCTATTTAATTTAATTTTAAAAGGAGATAGTCTTAAGTATTTAATCGGTGCCCTAGGAGGAATGACGCCACCTTTTTTTCATCCAATCTAAAAGGTTAATTATTTTATTAGGTCCCTGAACATTTTATATAATTATACTTTAATTTGGTACTGCCAATGACATCGACGGCATCCATTATTTTTTTAAAAAAAATTAGAGGTGGTAATGCCAATGGCAATGGCGTCATCGACGTTTATTTTTCAAAACAAGTCATTTATGTACATAATTTTCAAAATAAGTTATTTTCATAAATAATCAAAAGTTTTGGGTTACCTTTATAAGAAAAAGCGGGATATTTTTTTAGATGTATATTAAAATTATTTTTTTGGAAAAATAATTAAATTGGTGTCGACATGCGGTCCAAATCACCGACCAATCAGCAGACAGCCACCTACTAAAGATTTGAAAACAACAATTATCCTCATTTATAATAAAACTTTAATAATTCTTTCAAATTCTTTTTAATTAAAGGAAAAAAATAGAAAAGGAATTACTTAGCTTTTTTACTTAAATAATATAAAAAAATAAAATTAATAATTGAAATAGCATGCCCATGAGATTATTTATCAAAATGGTATAGTTTTACTGGTGCCGCCTGTCAAATTGGCGACATCAGACTGAAATGTAATGAGCTATATCATTTTGATAAATAACCTCATGGGCATACCATTTTAATTTTTAATTTTATTTTTTGTATTATTTAAGTAAAAAAAGCCAATTACTTAAAATAACTTTCATGAATTTGTTAATAATTTTGATAACTTTGGATGTTATAAATTAGATTACACAAATTATAATTTTCAAAATTATTAAAAAAAATTATATTCGAAATCTCTAAAAACCGAAATTAACATAAGAAAAAAAAAAACCTCGATTAATTAACCCATTGCACTTGGTTATGGCAAACTCCATAAATTAACCAAATTATATTGCATTTACTTATCACAAACAAAGGCATGGATTATTTATATTTTAAAATTTTCTAAAATTTTAAATTTCTTCTTTCAAATACATATTTCAAATACATACATATTATAATATAATAAGGTATAAAAAATACTTTTTAACCTTACTTATAAAAAAATAGTTAATTACATTATTTAATATATTATGTTCTTGTCGTAGCTTCAAATAAATTAAAATTTTGATTAATAATAGCGGGCATTAAGACAATTTCAAGGATTGCGTGTATCCATCTCCATTATCAGACTGTCATTTAAAAGATTTCCTAATGTTTTATTATAAAATATAAAACGTTTTGGTGGGGAAATAAAATTAATTACGGTAAGCAACGTGTTTTTTTTTATATAAAAATAATACTAAAAACATATATGGGAAACAGATTATTTATAAAAATATTGTCGTAACCATTTTTTGAAAAAACAGGAATCGACTTGGTTTTGAAAATAAAACGGGGAGTCGCCACCGACCTTTATTTGGTGTGATCGGATCACCTTTGTTTTAATAAAACATTTTGATTTACTAAAACAATGTTTTTGGTCTACGAAAATTTGAGAAAATAGGTTCGGGAGTCGGTTACGTGCGAGGAAGGGTTAGCACCCTCGTCACGCCCAAAATTGGTACCAAATTGATTATTTAATGTCTCTATGTCGAAAGTTGAAAATTTAAAAAGAAAAAGGAAATTGATCTTTTTTTTTTTTGGAAATGTTTTAGTTTTCTCGAATCGAGTATCAAGATTTTCTTGTTCCGAAGGAACAAAATATCACATCCAGTACGTAGGACACGATGATTTTAACCCCGGGTCCAAGATCATCTCTTAATCCCTGAGACTTATGCATCAAAATATCAGAAGGATATTCGATTGTTTGGCCAAGCGAGTGAACCGAAACCCAACACATAGGGCACGATCCCTCGAATTTCCAAACATAGAATACTGCTTTATTTTGGAAACTTTTAATTTTTGGATGAAATTTATAAAAAAAAACCGGGTTATGTTTTAGAGAAACATTATTTAAAGCGTGAGTAGGGGTCATGCTCGTCAAATAATGGTAATGTAACACGAATTTAGCGTAACAATAATATAATGCATATAACACTTAACATTGGAATCTTTAATCTAAAGTATTAACACGCATGAATAATAATAACGATAATGGAGCAATAATATGAACAAATAATAATGATGATGATAATAATATGAAAATACGAATAAGCAAATTATAATACACACAAGAACGATAATCTTAAAGCTTGCACGATTTAAGTAAAAAAAAATACATAGTAAGAGGTATCTTTTGTAGAGATTATGTATGCCCATGTAGACCGTATAAGAATATTTAAACTAAAACATTTTTCCAAATTTGAAAATAAAGAAATATATATAACAGCGGGATTTGAAATAAAACATTTGTGCAACAAATATATAAGGGTGGAAGTATGTGAAAACGAATTGAATCATGGTAAAGTCAAGGAAATAATTCAAAATAAGTTATTAAAACGGTATAAACAGTGAATAACTTTAGGACGATAGATTGATTTTAAAGAATAAAAACCTAATCGAAATGAAATTCAAATTAAAGGAACAATCTATAAATAAATAAAATTGTTTAAACAGAACCAAGGACTAAAATGTAATGCGCACGAACAAAGAAGGATTAAAAATGAAAATATCCCCACATTCCCTCAAAACGCAGAACCTGATTATGGACCAAATCGCGACATGATTAAAAATTTAGGCTAAACTAAAAGAAAATAAATAAACAGCGGAGGACCCAATTAAAACATATGGAAATGGTGGGAGGGTCGATTGCATAAATAGCCCAAAGGCCACAAGAACACGCGGATCCCTGCCTATGGGTCGGGTCAAATGCTGGTTCTTTCTTTGCTAAACGATGCCGTTTGGTTCATCATTTAAGTAAAAGAATTCCTTCCTTCTTTAGGGTTTCAAAAAGAAAACCAGAGGCCTCCCCCCCTCCGTTTATTCTCTCAAAAATTGAAGAGGCAGAGGACTCTTCTCCTTCTCTACAGCTTCATGCCCGATTATTGGGCTTCCTCAACGTTCCGTCGCACCACCACTGCCTCTAGCGGTCGACGGCGCACGAAGGCAGGTCAAAGCGCCTCGCTTGCAGCCCCCTTCGAGGGCTGGACGTTCGGGGTCTCGAAACGAAGGGAAAGGACCTTCAGCGCCCCTCCCCGGGCCGAGTTCCGTCCATGGAGAAGGCGGACTCCGATGCTACGACCGAGGGGTTACGGGTAAGCTCCTTCCCTTTCTCTTTATTATTTCGTTTGTAGGGTTTTTTTTGAAATAACGAAAAATATAAAAATATCAGTAAATAATAGCAAATGACAAAGATGGAAAATCAACCTTCTTAAATTTCTTTCTTATTTCGATTGTTGACGATATTCTGGTCGTTTTTGTAAACAAAAAAAAGCGAACCCTTTTTACATTGACTTTGAATAGCTTTATAGCCGAAAGATTCAATCTTTTCATTATTATTCAACTATTTTTTCCATACTTCTTTGCTTTTGGTTCTTTCTGTCTCTGTTGTATGTGTTTTCCTTGCAGGGCATGGGCGATGGTGCAAACGGTGGAGGCCGAGGCGCCTGGGGAAGCTCCAAGCGTTAGGGGGCGTGGGCACGGGGCACGACGCGCGTGGGACATTGAAACGATGTAGGGGCGCGTGTGGCAGACGCGCGTGGTGGCAGATGAACAGTCGTGGCGGCGCAAAGCTTTGGAACTTCTTAGGGTTTCTGAAACCCTAAGTGTTTTGGGTCATTCAGGCCGTTTGGGCCCTTGTAGTTGGGCTCGGGTAAATGGGGTCATTGTTTATGATTTTTGGGCTGTTATTTGTGTAAAATTTGGGCCCAGTATTTTGGGTTAATTGGGTTCCGAATTTGTTCTGTAAATGGACTGGACTTTTATTGGACTCTTTTTTTATTTTTGGGTTTTATTATGTTTAGGTTTTTTTTTTTTGGCTTTTTATATTGGTACTGGTTTTTTAATGGGCCCCGGGCAAATTAAGGCTCTTACAGCTGCCCCTCTTTGATTATTGTCGTGTAACGAGAATGAAGCAAAAACTTTAAAGAGAGCCAAATTTGCCTGGTCTTGTAAGATCTTGATTTCTTGGCCCTTTTTTCTTTCGAGTAGCTTCACTCTATCTCAGGGGATAAAATCTGAATCTTTAAGCCTGCTTCCTTATTATCTTCGGGGAGACTCCAATCTTCCGTCTGCTCCACTGTCATTTCTAGGGAACAAAATCTGAACTTTTCGATTTGCTTCATTACTATCTTCAGGAAGACCAAAAATACCTCAGCGCGCGACCCGAGGCTCAACTCGCCTCTCACAATATGAATAGATGTTTTTGAAAAGTAGAAATTGAAAAATAGAAATTGAAAATATCTCAGCGTGCGACCTGAGGCTCAACTCGCCTCTCGTATTATGAGTTGATGTTTGAAAAGTAAAAATTGAAAAACAGAAATTGAAAATAGAAATTGAAAATAGAAATTGAAAATACCTCAGCGTGCGACCTGAGGCTCAACTCACCTCTCGTATTATGAGTTGATGTTTGAAAAGTAAAAATTGAAAAACACCTCAGCGTGTGACCTGAGGCTCAACTCACCTCTCGTATTATGAGTTGATATTGGAAAAAATAAAAATTGAAAAACACCTCAGGGTGTGACCTGTGGCTCAACTCACCTATCGTATTATGAGTTGATATTTTGAACAGAAATTGAAAAACACCTCAAGGTGTGACCTGAGGCTCAACTCACCTCTCGTATTATGAGTTGATATTTGAAAAAAATAAAAATTGAAAAACACCTCAGGGTGGGACCTGAGGCTCAACTCACCTCTCGTATTATGAGTTGATATTTGAAAAAAAAATAAAAATTGGAAAACACCTCAGGGTGTGACCTGAGGCTCAATTCACCTCTCGTATTATGAGTTGATATTTGAAAAATAAAAACTGAAAAACACCTCAGCATGTGAACTGAGGCTCAACTCACATCTCGTATTATGAGTTGATATTTCTGAAAAACAGTAATTGAAAAATGTGTCATCTGGTGGAACTCGGATGTCTTCTTTCTCTTTGGTTCGGTACAGTTATCGTCAAAACTTCTTGCTTTACTGGTGTACCTGTATGTGTCATGCGTGATGTTATCATAATATGCACGTGTTTGTCTTAAATGCTTTTATGCCTATATGATTATGCCATGCGCCCTGGGTTTGCTTGGTCATATATCTCTTTTTGTTACGATTTTCATGATGACCCGTATTCATCACTTTGATTCTTGACTTTCTTTTCAGGTTTTGTACTCGTCCTCAAGCTTTATGAGTAATCTGCGTTTCTCGTATATCACTCTTTTGCCCCCTGTTGAACTTTGTCCTTACCTTGAGGCTCTTGTACTTATCAAATTTTCATCCGGGTAATGCTCAACATTCCTTTTGTTTAGAGTATGAATTTCACTATTTATCATTTAAATGAACCAAACATAGATGTCTGAAAATGGGAAAGTAAGTATGAAAGGGGTACCTCACACCCATATTTATTTCAAAAGTGTCAAGCAAAGAAAGTTGACAAGGAATAATTCAATAAAGGAAATGTTATAAAAAGGAAAGTAGATTCAATTGTCGCAAATGCTCTGGATATCTAACACATGAACTTTTCGCGTTTCTTCATCCTGGATCTTTTCGAGCAAAGCTTCTTGTGTAGAGGATTTTGAGCTTCCGAGTCCGCTTCAAATATTAATATCTCGCCCTTTGACTCCCTGTTCAAATCGCCCTAGCTCTTTATGTCTGAATCCCCTTCATCAGGACGCCCTTTCAAGTTTTCGTCCCAATATCTTTTGTTTATCAAGACGCCATTTTTCGGGTTTTCGTCCTGAAATTTTTTTTTAGGCATAATATTTCTTCACAGCATCTGAGTTCACTGGATTAGGTAACTCCTTCCCATCCATCTCAGTGAGGATCAAAGCTCCACCCGAGAAAGCCTTTTTCACGACGTATGGCCCTTCCCAATTTGGTGCCCATTTTCCTCGAAAGTCTTTTTGTATTGGGAAAATCTTCCTCAGTACGAGTTCTCCCTTGCGGAATTCTCTTGGCCACACCTTCTTGTCATGGGCGTTGATCATTCTCTTCTGGTACATCTGTCCGTGACAGATTGCTTTTAAGCGTTTTTCTTCGATCAGATTTAGTTGGTCATATCGAGCCTGAACCCATTCTGATTCTTCTAGTTTTGACTCCATTAAAACTCGTAGGGAGGGGATCTCAACCTCAATGGGGAACACAGCTTCTATTCCGTAGACAGAGAGAAAGGAGTTGCCCCCGTTGAGGTCCGCACACACGTGCGATATGCATATAGAGCAAATGGTAGCTTCTCGTGCCAGTCTTTATATGTCTCGGTCATTTTCCCAATAATCCTCTTAATGTTTTTGTTAGCAGCTTCTACCGCTCCGTTCATCTTTGGACGATAGGGTGAGGAGTTATGATGCTTTATTTGAAATTGCTCACACACTTCCTTCATCATCCTGTTGTTTAGATTCAAGGCATTATCTGAGATGATTCTCTCAGGCAAACCGTATCGACATATGATCTCCTTTTTTAAGAACTTGCAAACTGCGGTCTTTGTCACATTAGCAAACGAAACGGCTTCTACCCATTTCGTGAAGTAATCTATGACCACAAAAATGAATCGATGTCCATTAGAAGCCTTTGGGGAAATTGGCCCTATAACATCCATGCCCCACATGGAAAAAGGCCACGGAGAAGTCATGACGTGAAGGGACGAAGGTGCTGCATGAATTTTATCGCCGTAAACTTGACATTTGTGGCACTTTCGCGCGTAACTAATGCAGTCACTTTCCATTGTCAGCCAGTAATAATCGAGCCTCATAATCTACCTAGCCATAGTGAAACAGTTAGCATGCGTTCCGCAAATTCCTTCATGGACGTCTTTAAGTATCTTTCTGGCTTCATCAGTATCCACGCATCTCAGGAGCACTTGATCTTTTCCCCTTTTGTATAGGATGTCCCCATCAAGAACAAATCCCGCTGCCATTCTTCTGATTGTTCTTTTGTCATTCTCATTTGCTTGCTCAGGATATCTTTGATTTTTCACATATTCTAAGATATCATGGAACCATGGCTGTCCGTCCGCCTCTTTTTCAATGCTAAAACAATGCGCAGGGGCCTCATATATGCTCATCTAGAGAGGCATTATTTCTGTTTCTCGGTTTGCTTTGAACATTAAAGCCAAGGTGGCCAGGGCATCAACCAATTGGTTTTCTTCTCGTGGGAAGTAATTAAAAGTCACTTCTTCGAATTCTTTGACCAATTTCGTAACAAGATCGTGATATTTGACCAACTTCGAGTCTCTCACTTCCCAATCTCCACGGATTTGGTAGATCACCAATGCTGAATCCCCGGATACCTTTAAGATTTTGATGTCTCGTTCAATAGCTGCGCGAAGTCTCATGATGCAAGCCTCTTATTCCGCTATGTTGTTGGTACAGAAGAAATTTAATCTGGCAGTGAATGGGTAATGATTCCCTTCTGGTGACACTAAGACTCCAATCCCATGCCCCAATGCATTTGATGCACCATCAAAGCTCATATTCCATGATTTCTCTTTTGACGACTCATATTTTTTTTCTGTAATGCACATCAAGTCTTCATCTGGGAAGTCAAATCTTAATGGCTCGTATTCCTCTATCGTTTGAGTTGCTAGGAAGTTAGCTATCGCGCTCCCTTTTATCGACTTTTGGTTAACATAGATGATGTCGTACTCTGATAGTAAGATTTGCCATCGTGCCATTCTTCCTGAGAGTGCAGGTGATTCCATCATGTATTTTAGTGGGTCCAGTTTTGAAATCAACCACGTCGTATGATACAGCATATATTGTCTGAGCCTTCGAACCACCCAGACCAAAGCACAACAGAATTTTTCAATTGACAGATACTTCGCTTCACACCCTGTGAATTTCTTGCTGAGGTTGTAAATCGCCTTTTCTTTTTTTCCTAACTCATCATGTTGCCCCAGTACACAACCCATGGAATTTTCGAACACAGTCAAATACAATATTAACGGTCTCCCGGGAGTTGGCGGTACTAGCACCGGGGGGCTGGACAAATATTGTTTTATCTTGTCAAAAGCCACTTGGCACTCCTCGTTCCATTCTCCAGGATTGTGTTTTCGAAGGAGTCGAAAAATTGGGTCGCACTGGTTGGTAAGTTGAGCGATAAATCGAGCGATGTAGTTCAACCTCTCTAAGATTCCTCTGACTTCTTTTTGTGTGCGTGGAGGCGATAGTTTCTGTATGGCTTTTATCTTGTCTGGATCGACCTCGATACCTCTCTCACTGACGATGAAGCCCAGTAATTTTCCCGAGGTAACCCCGAAGGTACACTTGGCTAGGTTAAGCTTCAGCTGGAACTTTCTCAGTCTTTCAAACAACTTCCTGAGGTTCCCAACATGCTCTCTTTCCCCTCGAGATTTGGCAATCATATCGTCGACATAGACTTCTATTTCTTTGTGCATCATGTCATGGAACAGTATCACCATTGCCCTCTGATATGTTGCCCCGGCATTCTTTAATCCGAATGGCATCACCTTGTAGCAGAATGTCCCCCACATCGTCACGAATGTAGTTTTCTCCATATCTTCGAGAGCCATCTTTATCTGATTATAACCCGAAAATCCATCCATGACAGAAAATAATGAATGTCTTGCTGTGTTATCTACCAATGTATCGATGTGTGGCAAGGGGAAATTATCTTTTGGGCTTGCTCGATTCAGATCACGATAATCTACGTACATTCGCACCTTACCGTCTTTCTTCGGTACTGGGACTATGTTAGCCACCCATTCTGGATATTTAGAGACTTGTAAGAAGCCAGCATCAAATTGTTTTCTTACTTCTTCTTTTATCTTTAACAACATTTCAGGTCTCATTCGTCTTAGCTTCTGTTGAATGGGTTTGCAATCTGGTTTCAGTGGGAGTCTATGGACCACTACATCCTCGTTCAAACCTGGCATGTCCTGATACGACCATGCAAATACATCTTTGTACTCATGAAGCAAGGCGATCAAATCATGTTTGGTGTGCTTTGAAATGGAGGTCCCAATCTTCACTTCTTGCCTCTTTTCTTCGTTTCCTAAGTTCATTGCCTCAACAGATTCTTCATGGGGTAGAATCTGTTTATCTTATTGTTCTATCATTCTCAGTAAGTCAGGGGATGAGACATAATCTTCAGCATTTTCCTCAGCTTCGAATTCTCCTAAATAAACAGCTTGCTCGAAATTGATTTTAGGACTTGTAACGGGATTGTTCACGTCGTCGATATCTGAGCACCTGAAAGGTAAATGGAAAAGAAACTATAGAGGAGCATCGAGGTACTGTAACCTACAAACGTGATACTATGGCATGATATAAGATATATATAGAGACAGGCTATAAGAAGAGGGGATAAATATGAAGCCAATGAGAATGAGAGACCATGACAAAATGCATCTTCATTAATGTTCATTTAAAAGCTAAATAGCCAACATAAACTCTTATAACAGATTCTCCTACAACTTAGGGGCGTACAAGAAGTGAGCATTGAGCATTACTTTAGGGAGGACTTAGAAACTACGAGAAGGTCCACGATAGTCCAGTTATTAAAAACAAATCCAAGGGGCTAGGGCGTATCATTGAAATGTCTTCCACTGCATCATCCACTCTGTCAATGACGTTTATGCTGAAGTTCTGAAGGCCCTTTTCAATCGATAACAACGTGTTTCGTGAATTATCTCTCCCTGGGTATATCATTCCTGCAGATGTAAATGTTTTCGACAAGGGCGGATACATTATGGGCTCCCATTCCACTTCCCGACTTGAGGCTCTTGCAATCCTCCTTTCTTGCTCTTTCTGTAACTGTTTCCTTCGTTGTCGCACGTTAGGCTTGAATCCTAAACCGCATCGGGCCTTGTGGCGTCTTGGCTTTAGTGCTTTGGCTATTCCTTACTGGTATTTTCCCAACCCTTCCTTCGCTCGGGCTCCTTTTCCCACAGTCAGCTTGATTCCCATCTTGGTATTCCTCGATAATTTGGGTGCGGGAATCTTATTTCCTTCAACAACAAATATAGCATTGATAAATTCGAAGGAGCGGAAGGAGCATTCTACTGCATCTTTATTTACTTCAATGTAGGGCGCGTCAGTAGAGACAGACGCAACAATGTCTTCTTTACCAGCGACCGTGATCAAACGGTTATCCATGACAAACTTGATCTTTTGATGGAGAGACGAAGGAACTGCCCCGGCGGAATGGATCCAAGGCCTCCCTAGGAGGCAGTTATACGAAGGTGCGATGTCCATGACTTGGAACTCAATATCGTATGTACATGGGCCCACTTCCAGAGGAATCTCGATCTTTCCCATGACCTTTCGTCGTGTCCCATCAAACGCCCTTACCGCGGAATGACAAGGCCTTAGATAAGACATATCAACAGGCATCCTGGACAGTGTAGCCAAAGGCATGACATTGAGTGCAGACCCGTTATCAATGAGCACATTCGGTATTATATAGCCTTTGTAACCGATCGTAATGTGCAATGCTTTTACAGAGTGGTATTTCGTCATCACTGAAAGAGATGAAATTATCCGCATTCAAGTTGTTCACCCACCTATCAAGTTTTTCGACGGGTACGTTACTTGGCATATACGCTTGGTTTAACACTTTCAGTAAAGCGTTTCGATGTGGTTCCGAGCTCAATAGTAGAGATAACACCGAGATTCTGGCCGGTTGCTTGTTCAACTGTTCCACGATGTTATATTCACTATGCTTGATAAACTTTAAGAATTCATGTGCTTCATCCTCGTTCACAGGTCTTTTAATTTCTTGCTCAGACTGTATTTCAATATCAACCTCAGCACTACGCATTGACGCCTTTCCTTTCTGATTCGCGTCAACGGCTTTCTTCTTTGGTTCATCCACTTCAGGGGAATAACATCTCCCGCTGCAGGTGAAATGCCCCACATTGCTAACACTTCCAGTCGTGGCTTCGGGTATGGTGATGTTGACATCGTATTTCCATGGCACTGCTTTGTCATCCTTGTAAGGGAACGGAGCTGGTACTTTGATTATCATCTTTGGTTCGACTTCCTTCTTCTTGACCTCGTAATAAATCAACAGAGGTCGATCGACACTATAAGGGATGGCTGGTGGTTGATCATCAGAGGCGCATATTTCCCCTTCATTGGCCTCGTTCGTTTTATCAAAGATCTCGACCTCCTTGTTGTTCATCATGTCTTGGAGTAATTTTTCGAATTCCCCACAAGACTGGATGTTATGCCCTTCTATGCCATGGAAGATACAAAGACTTTGACCTTTGATAATTTCTTCCTTGAAGCTTCTGTTGAGTGGACGGAGCAAACCCTTCTCAGTCATTGTTTCCCATACTTTCCATAAAGGCATTCTTATCTCCGAAACGCAACTTTTGGCTCGCCGCTTGTCTTCCTGGGTCACTACACTCACGTTCCCTTCAGCATGATTAGGGAGCGGGTTTCCAGCCATATTACTAGTACCATCAAATCGTAAAATGCCTGCATCAATAAAACCTTAAACCCTTTTCTTAAAAACTAGGTAATTTTCTATAGAATGCCCCCGGTTTCCAACGTGGTACATGCAACTAGCGTTGGGATCGTACCATTTTGGGTATGGAGGTTTCAGGGGTGCCATATAATGTGGGGATATTAATTGTTTTTCTAGTAATTTTGAGCACAACTCTCTATACGACTCCGGAATAGGGGTGAATTGAAGTTTTTCAGGATTGGGTTTTGTTGGTCTTTGTTTATTTTTGGGCTGACTTTGAGCGGGCGTAGTACTTGGCGGGAATATAGTGAATGATTTTTGGTTATCGGTGGCATAGACGGGGTAAAGGGGAGGCACTTGATAGTAAGGGTTTTGATGAGGAGGAAAATAAAAGTTTGGTGGTGGGCGAAATCGAGGTCTCGGCTGGGTTGGGTATGGACTAGAAGCATAGTGGCTCCCAGTCCTCACCATGTGAGTTTCAGGCTCTTTTTTCTTCACAGGTACTGGCCTTTTTGAACTCTCAGGACCTTCCATCCTTCCACTCTTGATGCCATTTTCAATGAGTTCCCCAGACATTACGATATCGGCGAAGTCTTTTGTGGCGTTTCCCACCAGTTTGTCATAAAATGGTGCTTTCAAGGTATTGATAAAGAGGACCGCTATCTCATTTTTAGTTAGTGGGGGTTCTATTTGCGCCAAGACGTCCCTCCACCTTTGAGCGTATTATCTAAACGTCTCTGCTGGCTTCTTTTCCATCATCTGTAGCGTTAGTCGATCAGGTGCCATATCGGAGACATGTTTGTACTGTTCACAAAATACTGATGCTAGGTCTTTCCATGATTGGATCCTCTCTCTGCTAAGTTGATTATACCATCGGAGGGCTGATCCGATCAAGTTATCTTGAAAACAATGTATTAACAATTTGTCTTCATTCACATAACCAGCCATCTTCCGACAAAACATGATAAGATGTGCCTTTGGACATCTCGTTCCATCGTATTTTTCAAAATCTGACGCTTTGAATTTCGGAGGTAGGACCAGATCAGGCACTAAACTGAGCTTTTTGGCGCTCAGTGCAGAGAAGACTCCAGTACCTTCTACCGCTTTGAGTCTTTCTTCTAGACTCCTATACTTGTCCTCAGCATCATGATCCTTCACTCTTAACTTGGCTATTTCTACCGGATCATCCAAATCCGGAACTATTGGATTAGCAGAATTATCTCTGGAGTTTGATGCAAACATACCTTGCCCTGGATGAGCAGGTGGTGCAGGTCGTTGCTCTAGGCCTACCGGTTCCCCTTGAGGATATCCTCTTTGCGTTGCATGGGCGTGGGGTGGAGTGAATCTTGGGAGATAGAGCAAATCCTGATTAACTCTCGAATGGGGTTCTGTAACATCAGGACTTTGCGCGGGTCCTTTTCCTTTGACCAGAGTTGCCATCATCTCCATCATTTTGGCCATTTGATCCTTCTGCGCAAGCAATTCCTCTCGGGATCTTAACATCAGATCCATTGCTTCTTGCTGCGACTTGGCCAACTGCTCTTGCAACTCTCTCTGGATTCTTTCCATTCTTTCGATTCTTTCATTGAGTTCAGCATCCATAGCTCTAGTTCTTAGACGTGTCCTATAAGGATGACGTGATTCCAGGTTCGTAGTGTCACAACTGTGGATTATACGATTTTAGCCTCAGTAAATGATTAGGGTGATATGATGCTATTGCATGCAATGTAATGCAAATGCATGGTATGAATGCAAAAAGGTGTTGATTTGATTCAATTCCATTAGATAAACTTTACTACAAAACAAATTTCCTTTCATAGAACGGACGATTACATATACGACTTCGCCCTAATGCCTAAATCCTTAACTTTCCTAAGAAGCCAAGCTAATTTTTGGCCTCGATCCGACGCTGACTCGTATTGTAGACTTAAAACATCAGCTTGAGTAGCCAAAGTTTGTGAATGGTCGGCCACCTCTCGGACTTGAACCACAGCTTCACCCATCACATAGTCTCTATCTCTGATCTGTCCTTGAGAATGGTGGAGCTGCTCTTTCCAATGTTCATTATTCGCCTCAAGGAGCTCAACTCGAATTTTACTATCTTGTAATGCAGTCTCGAGCTCTCCTATCCTCCATTTCATCTCCTCAATTTTGTTCTGGCTGGCTCTTAATTCGATTACCGAGTTGCGGCTACGGTGCAGATGCAGCGACTTTTCTAATTCTGCTATTCGGGCGCGTAACCTCTCCTTCTCACTTTGACTTTCCAACAGGCTCTTTTTCAAAACTTCTTCCAGTACTCGAGCATCTTGGAACTTCTTTTCCCACTGATTGGCTCTGGATTTTTCTTCTTCAATTTCCTGTCGCCATTGCTCTGATGTTTTACCTAGACCAGCAGTTCTAATGGACATGCACAGCTTCTTGTAGTCTGTCTTTAAGCTATCCAAATCCTCTTCGGCTTTATTTTTCCTATTTTCAATTTCTCGGCTTCAAGCTTGTGGATGTCGATATCTAACCCTAACTGCATCTTTTCCTCCTCTAGCTGCTCTATCCTCTTTCCCAATTCCTGACTCCTTCTCTTGAAATCTTGCTTGATAATCTCTAATTCGGATGGGATTATTTGTAATTGCTCCTTTGTTGGCCGGGCGTCTCCTTGGCTTGGCATTGGGATATTGTCATTGATTCTTTCGCCTCACCACAGATCGTACTTGGGGGTCATCATTGGCCCTATGGCGAATCTCTTTATTTTTCGGGTTTGAGTCCACACATCTGATATTTCGCGAACTATTTTCTTATAATTATCGTCCTTGTACGAAAACTCACACTGGGCTAATCCATGTGTCACTGGTATGAACTGCCTTGATCGATACTGCCTCATCACTAGTAATGGGGCATACCCGACAGCTCCCCATATCCCGAGTAAAGGGACCCAGTCAAACTCTCCGCACCGATACAAGATCTCGTCGGGGATCATCCACGGAGCATTCCATTCTACATCTTCCACTCGTAAATTTTGGAGAATCGCTAACCATTTCTCTCCAGATAGGTCGTCCCGCCTCGGTGTATACGCTAATTCCTTTAGAGGAGAATAATCTTCGAAATAGACTTTGCATGAGACTTTTTCTATCTTCCAAAAATGGCAATGGAACCATGATAGCAAAAGTTGTGCACATCCCATGAACCTCCCTTCGCCCTCTATTCGGCAAGCATTCAATGATCTGAAAGTTTCAGCTAAGATTGCAGGGACGGGTGTGACTCCCTTGTCAAGTTTATCAAATAGGTCTGAGACCGCTTCCTCTACATGCCCCAACGCCTTGGGGAAGATGACCAAACCATAGATGCTTAAAGCGAAGACATCGACCCTCTTTTTCTTATCAGGATGCGCCAAGATCAGATCCTTCAGATGTTTCCAAGGGATGCACGTATAATCTCCTTTTTGCTTGATCCGGGCTGTAATCCATTACTCGCTCATCCCTGTAATGTTCATTAGCCTTTTTGAGAAGGTTGGCACATTAGCAAACCTTGAATAAGCCTTATCAGTTTGAATTCTTGGGCATCGAAACAAAGCTGTGTACTCCTTTATGGTAGGCACCAAATCCACTTTTCCAAAAGTGAAGCAACTGTAAGCCGGGTTCCAAAACTGGGTAATAGCTCGGAGTAGGTGCTCGTCCACCTTGATATCCAACAGATAGTGTAAATCACTGTAATTATAGTAGAATAGTTGTTTGACCTCGTTACACCATGAATCCCATATTTCCTTCAATTATCGCAGGTCATTTTGAGTCACGTTGATGCGAGTGAAATCCCACAACTCTGATTCATATCCCGCTGTCAGGCTGTCTCCTTTCTCTTGCTGTACCCTTTCGGACCATGTTTGAACAGCCGCATTATCCTTCACTCTATCGAGAAACCCCTTTTCCATGTTAAGCTTATCTATCTAGAAACCGAGTGCGAATCAACACCTTTTATGAAAAAATGCTATGCAATAACAACAAAACACAACAAGTCAGTATCATATACAAAAACTTAAAGCAAATAGGGAACAATCAAACTCCTATTTAAGGTAACACCTAGGGTTTACGCGGCTCTACCTACAATGGGCTCTCAGGGTTCACTATATGTGTTTTGGTTCTAAAGAGGGGTACCCGAACTAGCAGATTCCTCGATCTTCACCCATTATAGGCTCATATAGACCGAGTTCAGTTCAGAGGAATACATTTCCCTATGGCTGCACGGAGATAAAAATCTCACGAAGACATAGGTACGGATGTATCCCGGAAGCGATCCACTATCTTGCACGGAGGTAAAAACCTCATGAAAGAGTAGCTTCTCACTCCCACTTAAAAGGATGCGACCGCCACGGTCATGCAGTGCAATGCCAAACTATTTTATAAGACTCAACATTATTGTTGTAACACTCCTTACCCGAGACCGTTGCCGGAGTCGAGCACGAGGCATTACTAAACTTAACTACTAATTCGGCATAAAATTTAAAACTGTCCATCTGCATCATAGTCACTAAAATATTTATATCTGGAGCTACGGAACTCCAAATTAAGATCCGTAAATTTTCCCTGAAACTAGATTTATATATCTTTTTACTGTAATTTTTCCAGAATTTTTCATGTGGCCAATTGGTACAGTTTATTCATTAAAGTTTCCCCTGTTTCACCATTCAACTACTCTGACCTCTCTTCACTATAAATCAATTTTCTCTTTGTACAGAATTTATATGGCCTCTTTTTAGCTCATTTGAAACTAGACTCATTCATAATTTCATACATATAAATTTTAATCCACAATTATTTTTGTGCAATTTCTAATGATTTTTCAAAGGCAGAACAGGGGATCACGAGTTCATTCAGAACCAGTTTCACTAAAATTTAAATATCTCATTATTTCCATTTCTTTTGCTTACTCTATTTCTTTTATATGAAAATATACTCAAAGAGCTTTCAATTCATATCTCCTTCACTTTCTAATTCCATTTGTTCTATTTTTGGTGATTTTTCAAAATCACGTTACTGCTGTAAATCAAAAACTGTTTCATTACAAAATATTATTAACTAGTGTATAACATCTTTTCTCCATCTCATTTAAACTCTATACATGCCATATAAACCTTTAAACATAAAACAAAAGCTACCAGAATTGATCTGGATAGTGAGTTTTGCTGTGATGATCCGATCTTCCACTTCTCTTTAATTCAATCTACATAAATATCAAACACACACAAGTAAGCTTAATGAAGCTTAGTAAGTTCATAGGTTCAAAAGTAGCTTACCACACATAATATTTCCAAAACAATAACAAAACATTTACTAAAGTTCCCTGCCATTCACAACCATTGTTAAAATCCTTCACATAGTTGAGCTCAACATTAACAACTACTCAATTTCTTCCATTTGATTCACTCATTTTATATTACTTCTTATCAAATTAGGAAACGTCTTACGAATTTGAGTACGTCGTTGCTTAGTGCCACGTTTCACAACTCAGTATGGATAATTCCATACCTACATTTCACAACTCAGTATGGTTTATACCATACCTACATTTCACAACTCAGTATGGTTAATACCATACCTACATTTCACAACTCGGTATGGATGATACCATACCTACATTTCACAACTCGGTATGGATGATACCATACCTACATTTCATAACTCAGTATGGATGATACCATACCTACATTTCACATTTGCCATGGATTAACCATGATCTTATCCGTCAATTCATCACATGTCACGACACGAACGTACTCAATTCTGCGTTTTTCCTAATTTGAATTACCACCATTTATTCTTTCATTTATCATATTTTTCACAATCCCACAACAAATTCATATTTAACAGCACATTATATCATTCAATCATTCACAAATAAACATATAAATTCAACCATATGAACTTACCCGGCTGATTTGTAGAAGATTTTGAAATTTAGGGACTACTCTGCAACTTTTTCTTTTCCTCTTTCTTCTTTGGTTTCTTGATCTATAATGTAAAATATTTTCACTCATCAGCATATATTTCATTTCTATTTCACTTCATAATTTATGCTCTTCAATTTTCGAAATTGCACTTTTACCCCAAAATTTACAGTTTTTACAATTTAGTCCCTGCTCAATTCAGCCATCAATTGAACTAATTTTTCTCAATCAACACTTTATTCTATCATTACAAACTATTTCACAACCTTTTATATTCTGAATTTCAACACCAACCTCTAATTCACAACTTTTTCACAATTAGGTCCTAAATATCATTTCCTATCAAAATCACTTAATAAAACCACCTTAATATGAAATTAGAATTTAAATTTCATAATAATTCATCATAAACTTCCATTTCTCAGCAAGGGTAACTTTTAATTTTACCCACCAAATCAAAAACTAATGAATTCTATAAGTGGATCTAGTTGTAAAAGTCATAAAAACATAAAAATTATCAAGAAAAAGCATGAATTAAACTCACAGGATGTAATAGTATGAAAACAAGTTTTCTCCAGAACTCCTCTGACGTTTTTGGCTGAGATAATTGTGAAGATTACTCTAGATTATTATCAATCTTATCTTAATAACATATTAAAATTACAAAATTCCAATTTTGCCCTTATTATCCTTATCTTTGTGATGATTTTCTTCCACTTGCCGTCCAGCCTTTTCACATTTGGGTTAATTGCCCTATAAATCCTCTTTCTTTTAACACTTGAGCTATTTAATTCTTCTAGAAATTTTGCATTTGTTACAATTTAGTCCTTTTTATTAAATTGGCTACCCAAACATTTAAATTTCTCAACCAAACTTTAATACTAACTTATAACACTCCATAAATATTTCTAAAAATATTTATGGCTCAATTTTCAAATTCGAGGTCTCGATACCTCGTTTTTGACCCATTTGACCTAATAAATTCTTTTAATTCACTAAATTCACCAATCCACAAATTCTTCTAAATTCTCACTTGACTCATAAATATTAAATTACTATCTTATTCAATCTTACTTGCCGAATTTAGTGATCTCATATCACCATTTCCGACACCACTGAAAATTAGGCCGTTACAACTCTCCCCCCCTTAAAAATTTCGCCCTCGAAATTTGTTACCTGAAAATAGATTTGGATACTGCGATCTCATTGACTCCTCTGTTTCCCAAGTTGCCTCCTCCATACCATGTCGATGCCATAATACTTTAACCAATGGTATTTTCTTGTTCCGCAACTCTTTAACTTCACGAGCCAAAATCTTCATTGGTTCTTCTGAATAAGTCATATCTGGTTGAAGCTCAATTTCAGTATGAGGAATTACGTGTGAAGGATCTGACCTATACCGCCTTAACATAGACACATGAAACACATCGTGAATCTTTTCAAGTTCCGGAGGTAAAGCCAACCGATAAGCTACAGGACCAACCCTTTCCACAATTTCATATGGCCCTATAAATCTAGGACTCAATTTTCCTTTTCTGCCAAATCGTAACACCTTCTTCCACGGTGAAACTTTTAAAAATACTTGATCACCCACTGCATATTCTATATCTCTTCGTTTCAAATCCGCATATGACTTCTGACGGTCTGAAGCAGCTTTTAGACTATCTCGAATAACTCGGACTTTCTCTTCAATTTCCCGAATCAAATCAACCCCAACTATTTTTGATTCACTCAATTCAGACCAACACAATGGAGTCTTGCATTTCCTACCATAAAGAGCTTCAAACGGTGCCATCTTTATACTAGACTGATAGCTATTATTGTAAGCAAACTCAGCCAAAGGTAAATACCTTTCCCAACTGTCACCAAACTCAAGTATACAACATCTTAACATATCTTCTAGAATTTGAATCACTCGCTCTGACTGTCCATCTGTTTGAGGATGAAATGCTGTACTAAAATTTAATTTGGTACCTAAAGCTTCTTGCAGTTTATTCCAGAATCTCGAAGTAAATCTTGGATCCCGGTCCGAAATGATTGATACTGGAACTCCATGTAGTCTCACAATCTCTGACACATACAAGTTTGCTAACTTCTCAAGTGAAAAATCTGTTCTGACTGGAATAAAGTGTGCTGACTTTGTCAATCTATCAACAATCACCCATATCGAATCTTTCTTTCTTGGAGTCATAGGCAATCCTGACACAAAATCCATTGTAACACGCTCCCACTTCCATTCGGGAATCATAATGGGTTGTAGTAAACCCGTTGGCACTTGATGCTCCGCTTTAACTTGCTGACAAATCAAACATTTTGCAACAAATTCTGAAATTTCTCTTTTCATACCAGGCCACCAATATATCTTTTTCAAATCACCATACATTTTCGTACTGCTCGGGTGAATAGAATACATACTATTATGTGCTTCAGAAAGAATATTATTCTTCAAATCAGAATTGTTTGGAACACAAATTCTGTTATGATAACGCAACATACCTTCATCATCAATGCTGAACTCTGAATCTAAATTATCTCGAACCATTTGTCGTTTAAATACCAATTTCGGGTCTTCATTCTGCAGTTTCTGAATTTGTTGAAGAAACATGGGTTTCACTTTTAATTCTACTAATACAGCACCTTCTTCATTAAGAGCCAATTGAGCATTCATTGTTCGAAGCGCAAACAAAGATGACTTTCGACTAAGTGCATCAGCAACTACATTAGCTTTTCCTGGATGGTAGTCAATAACCAAATCATAATCTTTCAGCAACTCTAACCACCGTCTCTGTCTTAAGTTCAGTTCCTTCTGAGTTATTAAGTATTTCAGACTTTTGTGATCCGTATAGATATAACACTTCTCACCATATAAATAGTGTCTCCAAATTTTTAAAGCAAAAACAATTGCAGCTAATTCAAGATCGTGTGTAGGGTAATTCTTTTCATGTGGTTTTAATTGCCGTGAAGCATAAGCCACTACCTTTCCCGACTGCATTAACACACAACCCAAACCATTTAAAGATGCATCACTGTACACAATATACGGTATACCTGATTCTGGTTGAGTCAAAACTGGAGCTTCTGTTAACATTTTCTTCAATTGGTCAAAGCTCTGTTGACATTCATCAGACCATACAAACTCAACATTCTTTTGTAACAAACGAGTCATTGGTGAAGCAATCATGGAAAAATTCTTTACAAAACGGCGATAATACCCTACTAGTCCCAGAAAACTTCGTACTTCAGTTACATTCTTCGGTGTTTTCCAATTCACCACTGCTGAAACTTTACTTGGATCCACACGAATTCCTTCAGCTGATACAATGTGACCCAGAAATCCAACTTCATGAAGCCAAAACTCACATTTACTAAACTTTGCATATAACTGCTTTTCTCTCAAAGTCTGTAATACAATTCTCAAGTGTTGTGCATGCTCGGATTCTGTCTTTGAATAGACCAATATGTCATCAATAAATACCACCACAAATCTATCCAAATAAGGCTGAAAAATTCGATTCATTAAATCCATAAATGCAGCAGGGGCATTTGTTAAACCAAAAGGCATTACCAGAAATTCGTAGTGACCATACCGAGTTCGAAAAGCAGTCTTTGGCACATCACACTCTTTAACCTTCAGTTGATACTACCCAGATCTAAGATCTATCTTTGAAAACACTGCAGCACCTTTCAATTGATCAAATAAATCATCGATACGAGGTAATGGATATTTATTTTTAATTGTTACCTTGTTCAGCTGTCTGTAATCAATACACAATCGCAAGGAGCCATCTTTCTTTTTCACAAATAAAACAGGTGCGCCCCAAGGTGATGTACTCGGTCTGATGAACCCCTTATCCAATAACTCTTGCAATTGCGTCTTCAACTCTTTTAACTCAGCTGGTGCCATTCTATATGGAGCTATTGATATCGGAGCTGTACCCGGAATTACATCAATTACGAATTCAACCTCACGATCTGGGGGTAAACCAGGTAATTCCTCAGGAAACACATCAGTAAACTCATTAACAACTGGCAATTGTTCCATCTTCAATTCAGAACCCCGAGTATCAAGAATATAAGCTAAAATGCTTCATTACCCTTCCGAATCAATTTCTGAGCTGTAATGGCTGAAATAGTTCTGACATCATTCTTTTTATCTCCAAACTCAGCCGAAACTATTTTCCCTGTCTGACATTTTAAATCAACCCGTTTTTCTTTACAATTCACTATGGCATCGTGTTTAATCAACCAATCCATGCCAAGAATAACATCAAATTCTCGGAAAGGTAACAACATTAAATCAGCAGAGAATTCACAGCCTTGTATTTCCAGTGGACACTTCCGACATGTTAAATTAACTAACACACTTTGCCCTAACGGATTAGTGACTTGCATATCAAAATCAGTGGACTCAACAGTCATTTTCTTTTCTGACACTAATGCAGTGCAAATATATGAATGCGTAGATCCAGGATCAATTAAAGTATACATAGAATCATTAAAAAGATGGAAAATACCAGCTATCACATCTGGAGCAGAAGCTTCCTCTCTTGCTCGAGTAGCATATGTACGTGCAGGTGCCCTTGTTTCTGATCGGGCTACAGTATCTCTCATTCCCGAACGAGCAGTCTCAGCAGCACTGCTTTGACCCGAACGTCTACTTTTCTGAGGAGTATTTGTTTGCTTCTCGCCTTGTTCTTTACTTTCTTTTAATGACTGAAGACAGTCCCGAATAAAATGATCAGTTCCACCACATCTATAACAAGCTCCGGTTCTTCCCCAACATTCACCAATATGAAATCTACCACAATTTTTACATCTAGGTCTCGGAATATTTTGCACACTACCAGTACTAGCTGCTGGTTTATTAGTCACTCCGACCTCCTTTTGAGTTGTTTTACTTTTATTCGATCGTTCTAGAATTGTAACAGGCCGACTAGAATCATCTCTGAACTTTTTAGCCGGAAAAGTTGAAGTTGGTCTAGAGAAACTTCTTTTGTATACTTCTTTACCTTTTCTGTCTCTTTGCATTTTTCTGTTATACACTTCTTCCATCTTTTGAGCTCGATCAGATAGAACCACAAATTCTCGAATCTCTGTGCCTCCAATCATCATTCTGATTTCATCATTAAGCCCTTCTCCAAATCTAATGCACATTTCTTCCTCTGTCGGTACAACATCCCGAGCATATTTACTGAGATACGCAAATTCTCTTTCATATTCGGCCACTGTTTTATTCCCTTGTCGAAGATCAAGAAATTCCCTCTTCTTCTTATCCAAATATCTCCTTCCCACATACTTCTTTTTAAACTCATTTTGGAAGAATTCCCAAGTAAGTTTATCCGCAGGTACCACTGCCTCAATGGTTTCCCACCAATTATACGCTTCTTCTTTCAATAATGAAACTGCACACCTCAGATAGTCCTCCGAAGAGCAAATCATCTGTTTGAAAACTCTCTCCAAACTCTTTAGCCAATACTCTGCTTTAACTGGATCATCATCCGATCTTCCCCGAAATTCTTCAGCTCCGAACTTTCTGAGTTTCTCAATCGGTGTTCTTTTGATAGATTCATCTATTGAAGGAGGAGCAACTGGGGCTGTAACTGGTGGTACAGTAGGGGGAGGAGGAGGTTGTTGTGCCTGACTTCTTCCTTGTATTGTTTCACTAAACCACTGATTCATTACCCCGTAAATCAAATTTTTAAGTTCTTCCTCTCTCATCAAAGAAATCGGAACATTATTACTTGTTCCCTGCTCAGAAGTCTGTACTCTACTATTAACTTCCTCTTCATGATCAGCACCCTCGGGTCTATCAGACATCTTTACAATCTATAACAAAAATTAATAGTTAGATCGGATCATTCACATCTCACTATCACAGATTTATATGGCATGAATTCCAAACATTTTATACATCACATCCGTTCTGAGAATTGTCTAAACCAAAGCTCTGATACCAATAAATGTAACACTCCTTACCCGAGACCGTTGCCGGAGTCGAGCACGAGGCATTACTAAACTTAACTACTAATTCGGCATAAAATTTAAAACTGTCCATCTGCATCATAGTTACTAAAATATTTATATCTGGAGCTACGGAACTCCAAATTAAGATCCGTAAATTTTCCCTGAAACTATATTCATATATCTTTTTACTGTAATTTTTCCAGAATTTTTCATGTGGCCAATTGGTATAGTTTATTCATTAAAGTTTCCCCTGTTTCACCATTCAACTACTCTGACCTCTCTTCACTATAAATCAATTTTCTCTTTGTACAGAATTTATATGGCCTCCTTGTTTAGCTCATTTGAAACTAGACTCATTCAGAATTTCATACATATAAATTTTAATCCACAATTATTTTTTTGCAATTTCTAATGATTTTTCAAAGGCAGAACAGGGGATCACGAGTTCATTCAGAACCAGTTTCACTAAAATTTAAATATCTCATTATTTCCATTTCTTTTGCTTACTCTATTTCTTTTATATGAAAATATACTCAAAGAGCTTTCAATTCATATCTCCTTCACTTTCTAATTCCATTTGTTCTATTTTTGGTGATTTTTCAAAATCACGTTACTGCTGTAAATCAAAAACTGTTTCATTACAAAATATTATTAACTAGTTTATAACATCTTTTCTCCATCTCATTTAAACTCTATACATGCCATATAAACCTTTAAACATAAAACAAAAGCTACCGGAATTGATCTGGATAGTGAGTTTTGCTGTGATTGTAACACCCCCTACCCGTATTCATTATCGGAATAGGGAACGAGGCATTACCGGAGCTTACAATATTTATTTATTTATTTTTTTACTCAATATAACTCCTTTATAAACAATCTAGTCTTCCTTGCAAAATTTTTTTTAAACCGAGACTAATTCATATCAACCAATCCAATCAACATACCTTCAAAATAGATCCATGCAAATTTATAAGATAACCTCATTACATACTGAAACTAGAAATTTGTTAGCCATACCAATGGCTGACCTTACATTCATTTCATATTAACATCTACTTTATTAGCTTATACATGCCATTGATTTCCAAAATAAAGTTTCTTTATATACCGAAATCTTGGGGTTGATAGTGTGATGTGTCTCCCACCGAATCCGACCTCCGAGCTCTTAATACTACAAAATAGAGAAAAGGAAACAGAGTAAGCACTTTGTGCTTAGTAAGCCCATGTAACAAGAATTATACTTACCTAACATTTTCAATATAATGTAATAACCATTTATATATCCATTCAATGCATTATTACCTTAACATGCACAAACTCAACATTCAAGTTAGTCCAATAATTTTCATGTATCATTAATATGTACAATGATTGATGAGCTCATCAATACCATGATTTCCATTTCCTTGTTATTTTTCCATATTTATCCCGTTGAATTTCTCGGAATTTCGATGGATTTTCAGAGGTACACTTTAGTGTACAAATCCGGGTCCGTCAATTCATATTCTTGTGCGCACATTTCCATTTCAGAGAGCACACTCCCGCGAACCTCATCCTTACAGCGGGATTACCATTCCAGGCTAAATCCCCTGTAATATAAACTCATAGAGTATTGTCGGGATTACCAGTCCAGGCTAAATCCCCTGCAACGACAATTACTCTAATGAGTTTGGATCTGAATTACCAGTCCAGGCTAAATTCAGACCCTAATTCGGATTACCCGTCCGGGCTAAATCCATTTTCCACATATTCTTCGGGAGGGCTATATCAGGATAGGATCACCCGTCCGGGCTAGATCTTTTTTACCGTCAATTCCTTTTCAGAGATCCATCGAATTTTCCTTTCATTCAACCGGGATTTCTTTCCCTTTTTATCAAATATATCAATGTTTCATCAAATTTCATACAATGGACATTCAAATCATATTCATATCAATAACATACATTTCAAGCATTTAAGAATATAATTCAAGTTACACGAACTTACCTCGATTCTAGTTTGTATACAAAATCTACTAGTCCGGAACTTTTTCCTTTCCTCGATTTAGCTTTGTGTTTGAGTTTTCCGGATCTAAATAAATAAATTTAATTATCAATTCAATACATTTCATGTTCACATGTAGCATTCATTATAATTCTATTACTATTTATAGTTCATTCAAAGCTGTCTACTTGAGTCATAGTCACTAAATTATTTATTTTTCGAGATACAGAACTCCAAATGAAGAACCGTTAATTTTCCTTGAAACTAGACTCACATATCTTCACACCATAAAATTTTCATAATTTTTGGCTTAGCCAATTAGTACAGTTTATTCGTTAAAGTTTCCCCTGTTTCATTGTTTGACAGTTCTGCTATCTCTTCACAAAATCTCAGATATCTCACTGTACAGAATTAAAATAATGTTTTCATTTGTACCATAAAAAAATAGACTCACTAAGGATTCTAAGAATATAAACCACTCCCCATAATTATTTTTATTCAATTTTTTATGATTTTTCAAAGTCAGAACAGGGGAACCCGAATTCATTCTGACCTTGTCTCACAAAACCTATTATATCTCATGATTTACAATTCTATTGCTTACAAAGTTTCTTCCATAAGAAACTAGACTCAATAAGCTTTAATTTAATATTTTTTCCATCTTCTAATTCAACTTCTACAATTTATGGTGATTTTTCAAAGTTAGACTACTGCTGCTGTCAAAAACTGTTTTAGTGCAAGCTGGTTATTACCATTTTTCCCCTAAACTTTCAATGAATGATAATTTCGTCCCTGCTCAATTAACCTCTCAATTGAGATTATTTTTCTCAATTAACACTTTATTATATCACTTTAAACTACTTTATAACCTTTGGAAATCATAATTTCAGTAATAGACTTTAATTCCAAACACTTTCATAATTAGGTCCCAAAAATCAATTTCTATTGAAATTACCTAATAAAATCATCTCTTAAACGAATTAAGGCTTAAATTTCATGCTATTTCATCATAAACTTACATAAACCAACCATGGTGGCTTTCAATTTCATCCATGAAATCAAAGACTAATGAATTTAATGATAGGACCTAGTTGTAAAAGTCTTTAAAAACACAAAATTACAAGAAATAGGCAAGGATTCACTTACTTGGTGCAAAAATTATGATATACCAGCTTAGATACCCCTCCTATGGCGTTTTTTGCTGATGAGAGTGAAGAAAAATGAAGAGATTTCTAGATATCCCTATTTAGTCCTAGTTTTATTTAGCAAATTTTGTTATTTTCCCATTTTACCCTTATTTCTCCTTATTTTCTTGCTGATTTCATACCTTTGCCGTCCAGCCCAATTAGACCTTGGGTCTATTTTCCTTTTAAGCCCTCTTTATTTTATCATTTAAACTATTTAATCATTTTTCATAATTTTGTATTTGTTATAATTTAGTCCTTTTCATTTAATTACATACTCAAACGTTAAAATTTTCTAACGAAATTTTAATACCACATTACTAACATTTTATAAATATTTATAAAAATATTTCCTACTCAATTTTATGAGATCAAGGTCTCGATACCTTGTTTTTACCCAATTCCTTCAATAATTCCTTTTTCTAACTAACCACTAAATCGGTAAAATTTTTCTATCGATATTTTAATACGATTTCCTATCATATAAATATTCATGCAAAAATATTAAAATAAATTTCTCTTTAAATCGGATTTATGGTTATGAAACCATTGTTCCGATAACCTTGAATTTAGGCCATTACAGTGATGATCCGATCTTCCACTTCTCTTTAATTCAATCTACATAAATATCAAACACACACAAGTAAGCTTAATGAAGCTTAGTAAGTTCATAGGTTCAAAAGTAGCTTACCACACATAATATTTCCAAAACAATAACAAAACATTTACTAAAGTTCCCTGCCATTCACAACCATTGTTAAAATCCTTCACATAGTTGAGCTCAACATTAACAACTACTCAATTTCTTCCATTTGATTCACTCATTTTATATTACTTCTTATCAAATTAGGAAACGTCTTACGAATTTGAGTACGTCGTTGCTTAGTGCCACGTTTCACAACTCAGTATGGATAATTCCATACCTACATTTCACAACTCAGTATGGTTTATACCATACCTACATTTCACAACTCAGTGTGGTTAATACCATACCTACATTTCACAACTCGGTATGGATGATACCATACCTACATTTCACAACTCGGTATGGATGATACCATACCTACATTTCATAACTCAGTATGGATGATACCATACCTACATTTCACATTTGCCATGGATTAACCATGATCTTATCCGTCAATTCATCACATGTCACGACACGAACGTACTCAATTCTGCGTTTTTCCTAATTTGAATTACCACCATTTATTCTTTCATTTATCATATTTTTCACAATCCCACAACAAATTCATATTTAACAGCACATTATATCATTCAATCATTCACAAATAAACATATAAATTCAACCATATGAACTTACCCGGCTGATTTGTAGAAGATTTTGAAATTTAGGGACTACTCTGCAACTTTTTCTTTTCCTCTTTCTTCTTTGGTTTCTTGATCTATAATGTAAAATATTTTCACTCATCAGCATATATTTCATTTCTATTTCACTTCATAATTTATGCTCTTCAATTTTTGAAATTGCACTTTTACCCCAAAATTTACAGTTTTTACAATTTAGTCCCTGCTCAATTCAGCCATCAATTGAACTAATTTTTCTCAATCAACACTTTATTCTATCATTACAAACTATTTCACAACCTTTTATATTCTGAATTTCAACACCAACCTCTAATTCACAACTTTTTCACAATTAGGTCCTAAATATCATTTCCTATCAAAATCACTTAATAAAACCACCTTAATATGAAATTAGAATTTAAATTTCATAATAATTCATCATAAACTTCCATTTATCATCAAGGGTAACTTTTAATTTTACCCACCAAATCAAAAACTAATGAATTCTATAAGTGGATCTAGTTGTAAAAGTCATAAAAACATAAAAATTATCAAGAAAAAGCATGAATTAAACTCACAGGATGTAATAGTATGAAAACAAGTTTTCTCCAGAACTCCTCTGACGTTTTTGGCTGAGATAATTGTGAAGATTACTCTAGATTATTATCAATCTTATCTTAATAACATATTAAAATTACAAAATTCCAATTTTGCCCTTATTATCCTTATCTTTGTGATGATTTTCTTCCACTTGCCGTCCAGCCTTTTCACATTTGGGTTAATTGCCCTATAAATCCTCTTTCTTTTAACACTTGAGCTATTTAATTCTTCTAGAAATTTTGCATTTGTTACAATTTAGTCCTTTTTATTAAATTGGCTACCCAAACATTTAAATTTCTCAACCAAACTTTAATACTAACTTAATAACACTCCATAAATATTTCTAAAAATATTTATGGCTCAATTTTCAAATTCAAGGTCTCGATACCTCGTTTTTGACCCATTTGACCTAATAAATTCTTTTAATTCACTAAATTCACCAATCCACAAATTCTTCTAAATTCTCACTTGACTCATAAATATTAAATTACTATCTTATTCAATCTTACTTGCCGAATTTAGTGATCTCATATCACCATTTCCGACACAACTGAAAATTAGGTCGTTACAATTGTAATCATAGTACCAGCAAATGCATCGAAGGAAGCATGATTTTTCAAAATAAATTTCCAACTTTTCGACAAAAGGAAAAAGAATAATCAATTTTACGGCCTGACTCTCGAGGTTCCCAGTGGAGTCGCCAAGCTGTCGTAACCATTTTTTGAAAAAACGGGAATCGACTTGGTTTTGAAAATAAAACGGGGAGTCGCCACGGACCTTTATTTGGTGTGATCGGGTCACCTTTGTTTTAATAAAACATTTTGATTTACTAAAACAATGTTTTTGGTCTACGAAAATTTGAGAAAATAGGTTCGGGAGTCGGTTACGTGCGAGGAAGGGTTAGCACCCTCGTCACGCCCAAAATTGGTACCAAATTGATTATTTAATGTCTCAATGTCGAAAGTTGAAAATTTAAAAAGAAAAAGGAAATTGATCTTTTTTTTTTGGAAATGTTTTAGTTTTCTCGAATCGAGTATCAAGATTTTCTTGTTTCGAAGGAACAAAATATCACATCCAGTACGTAGGACACGATGATTTTAACCCCGGGTCCAAGATCATCTCTTAATCCCCGAGACTTATGCATCAAAATATCAGAAGGATATTCGATTGTTTGGCCAAGCGAGAGAACCGAAACCCAACACATAGGGCACGAACCCTCGAATTTCCAAACATAGAATACTGCTTTATTTTGGAAACTTTTAATTTTTGGATGAAATTTATAAAAAAAAACCGGGTTATGTTTTAGAGAAACATTATTTAAAGCGTGAGTAGGGGTCATGCTCGTTAAATAATGGTAATGTAACACGAATTTAGCGTAACAATAATATAATGCATATAACACTTAACATTGGAATCTTTAATCTAAAGTATTAACACGCATGAATAATAATAACGATAATGGAGCAATAATATGAACAAATAATAATGATGATGATAATAATATGAAAATACGAATAAGCAAATTATAATACACACAAGAACGATAATCTTAAAGCTTGCACGATTTAAGTAAAAAAAATACATAGTAAGAGGTATCTTTTGTAGAGATTATGTATGCCCATGTAGACCGTATAAGAATATTTAAACTAAAACATTTTTCCAAATTTGAAAATAAAGAAATATATATAACAGCAGGATTTGAAATAAAACATTTGTGCAACAAATATATAAGGGTGGAAGTATGTGAAAACGAATTGAATCATGGTAAAGTCAAGGAAATAATTCAAAATAAGTTATTAAAACGGTAGAAACAGTGAATAACTTTAGGACGATAGATTGATTATAAAGAATAAAAACCTAATCGAAATGAAATTCAAATTAAAGGAACAATCTATAAATAAATAAAATTGTTTAAACAGAACCAAGGACTAAAATGTAATGCGCACGAACAAAGAAGGATTAAAAATGAAAATATCCCCACATTCCCTCAAAACGCAGAACCTGATTATGGACCAAATCGCGACATGATTAAAAATTTAGGCTAAACTAAAAGAAAATAAATAAACAGCGGAGGACCCAATTAAAACATATTGAAATGGTGGGAGGGTCGATTGCATAAATAGCCCAAAGGCCACAAGAACACGCGGATCCCTGCCTATGGGTCGGGTCAAATGCGGGTTATTTCTTTGCTAAACGATGCCGTTTGGTTCATCATTTAAGTAAAAGAATTCCTTCATTCTTTAGGGTTTCAAAAAGAAAATCAGAGGCCTCCCCCCCCTCCGTTTATTCTCTCAAAAATTGAAGAGGCAGAGGACTCCTCTCCTCCTCTACAGCTTCATGCCCGATTATTGGGCTTCCTCAACGTTCTGTCGCACCACCACTGCCTCTAGCGGTCGATGGCGCACGGAGGCAGGTCAAAGCGCCTCGCTTGCAGCCCCCTTCGAGGGCTGGACGTTCGGGGTCTCGAAACGAAGGGAAAGGACCTTCAGCGCCCCTCCCCGGGCCGAGTCCCGTCCATGGAGAAGGCGGACTCCGATGCTACGATCGAGGGGTTACGGGTAAGCTCCTTCCCCTTTCTCTTTATTATTTCGTTTGTAGGGTTTTTTTTGAAATAACGAAAAATATAAAAATATCAGTAAATAATAGCAAATGACAAAGATGGAAAATCAACCTTCTTAAATTTCTTTCTTATTTCGATTGTTGACGATATTCTGGTCTTTTTTGTAAACAAAAAAAAGCGAACCCTTTTTACATTGACTTTGAATAGCTTTATAGCCGAAAGATTCAATCTTTTCATTATTATTCAACTATTTTTTCCATACTTCTTTGCTTCTGGTTGTTTCTGTCTCTGTTGTGCGTGTTTTCCTTGCAGGGCATGGGCGATGGTGCAAACGGTGGAGGCCGAGGCGCCTGGGGAAGCTCCAAGCGTCAGGGGGCGTGGGCACGGGGCACGACGCGCGTGGGACATTGAAACGGCGCAGGGGCGCGTGTGGCAGACGCTCGTGGTGGCAGATGAACAGTCGTGGCGGCGCAAAGCTTTGGGACTTCTTAGGGTTTCTGAAACCCTAAGTGTTTTGGGTCATTCAGGCCGTTTGGGCCCTTGTAGTTGGGCTCGGGTAAATGGGGTCATTGTTTATGATTTTTGGGCTGTTATTTGTGTAAAATTTGGGCCCAGTATTTTGGGTTAATTGGGCTCCGAATTTGTTCTGTAAATGGACTGGACTTTTATTGGACTCTTTTTTTATTTTTGGGTTTTATTATGTTTTGGTTTTTTTTTGGCTTTTTATATTGATACTGGTTTTTTAATGGGCCCCAGGCAAATTAAGGCTCTTACAAATATGATGTTTTCTATAGTGAATATCGGGCACCACCATTTTTTTTTCAACTACTATGCAATCATATATTTTTTAAATAATTTTTTATTAATGTCGTCTGACACAATAATAATATTAAATTGAAGTGTAATAAGTCAAAACGTTTAGGGATCTGCTACGAACTTCTCTCTTTTAAATTAATTGTTGTTTTAGGAGATTATTGCTTTACAAACCCTTCATTGCTTTTTTTTTTTTAAGATACTTTCATTTTTCGGGGAATTCAAATATAGAACATATGACATTTAAACTATATATGTTAGCTTTTAATGTATATATGCTCACCCTTTGCACGAGATTAATTACTTTTGGGTTAGATATAGAGTAAAATTTTAAAGGTTTATATTTTTCGTATATTTAAAATTTAGTTTCTATACTTTTATTTTCAAGAGTTTAGTTACTTTATTTTTTGAATTGAAAATTTTAGGTCTATTTGTTTACACCATTACAATTCTTCTGTTGAATATGCTGGTGTAATATTTTGAAATTAAAAAAAAAATACTTTCTAGTTATCCCTATAATAAAAAGTGTCATTGTAATGAATTTGAATTTAATAGAGAATTTTAAGGGTGCTAATATTTTTTAAAAATTCATTTCAATATTTACAAAAAGTATTTAATTTAACTAATGGAATTATAAGAGTTGAGATATCAAATTATGTCAAAATTAAAGTTTTATTTCAAAAATAAAATATAGAGATTGAATTTTAAATTTGAGCCAAATATAAGGATCAAAACTAAAAATTAACCATTATTATATAATCTCAAAATAAGAGACTGATTAAAACTAAAATTTAACCACCATCTATTCGTGTAAAAAAATGAAGAAGAACAAGTTTTAGGTAATGAGAGGGGCTAAAGTGGTTATTTTAAAAAATACAAGTACCTTAAAAATAATAATAAACAAGAAAAGGTTTATAATACAATTATTCGCTAAAACATATTTGGTGTTACCACACTAGCCCTTAACCTTTTTTTTTTTACAACAACCAATCTAAAAGGAAAAGTTTCATATTAGGCCCATTAATGTTTTGATTTATAACACTTCAATCCGATGTCGCCACTGTGTCTGACGACACTAATAAAAAAATTATTTTTTAAAAAAACCATATATTACATGATGATTGGAGAAAAAACTAAGGTGATACTACGGCTATTTTACCAAACTGACCCAAAAAAATTCATATTTATAAAAATAACTCATGTTTAAAAACAATCACCAAAATTACCTGAAATGAACAGTAAAAAGGGGTTTTGGTCTGTCAATGGCCGGCACCACCTAGTATTTTGGACCTATGATTGGTTGATTATTGTGTTAGACTTTAAAAAATTAATTTTTTTTTGGTTCTGGCCTGTCAATGGTCGGCACCAGGGTATTTTTTTTAAAACGTATCATACTGGTATACAAAAATTTGAAAATAAAAATAAAAAAAATTTTGGGTGCTGGCCTGTCAATGGCCGATACCAATATACGAAAAAAAATTTTGGGTGTTGGCCTGTTAATGGCCGGCACCACCAGTACGAAAAAAAGAAATTTTGGTGCAGGCCTGTTAATGGCTGGCACCAGTATACGAAAAAAAAAATTTTGGGTATTGGCCTGTCAATGGCCGGCCCCAGTATACGAAAAAAAAATTTGGGTGCTGTCCTGTCAGTGGTCGGCACCAGTATACGAAAAAAATTTGGGTACTGGCCTGTCAATGGCCAGAACCACCACCAGTATACGAAAAAAAATAATTTTGGTGCTAGCCTGTCAATGGCCGGCACCAAATTTATCAGATATATATAGGTATTTTATCTTCCATTTTGTTTGGTTTGAATTATTTTTTCCCTTTGTTCAGAAGAAAGCAATTTTTTTTTAAATGAGTTCTCAAATGTTGTTTGTTATTGTTCATTTCGATAGAGAAATGATAAATACAATTGAAGAAGGTTGTGTATTTCGAAGTCGGAAAAAAATAGGAATCAGATTCAACAAGCGGATTTCGCTGTCGGATTTAAAACGAAAAATCAGTTCAAAAATAGCAACCCATTGCGGAAAACAAATGTTGAGACTGATTTACAAATTTTCGGTTTCAACTGATCCGCTAAACCTCTCAGAAATGGAGCTTGAAGATGATGATGATTTAGGGACAATGATAGCAATTTATTGCCACCCTGAGATAGAAAATCCCAGCCCGGTTGAGTTTTTCGTGGAGATAGCTGAACTGGATCTCATTCAAGTGGTAATTCCAGTAAGCCAGCGCTCCGGAATCTATTTTGATCCTAACATCTCTTGGGAAGATCAGTCGGGTTTTGGACGGTCAACGCCAACTCCCGAAAATCCAAACACCCGTGGATGTTCGTATAACATCCCAGACTCGTTTCCTCGTCTAGAGATCCATCCAGAGGTGTTGGCCACAATAGAAGATAGTGATGAAGGGTCCAATAATGATTATCAGTCCCACCGTGATCCTAACGATGATTTTAGTGACCCAGATTTGGATGACATTCACTGAAGACATAGACGAGGAAGGGCCGGTAGAGGGTGAAAATGCGAACCCCTATTCGGTCAGAAACACGGGCCTTGGTATAGTTATAAGAAATAATCCAGGGTCCTTCATGACCGACGTAGATCCTGATGCAGCCTTGCACGCGAGTTTCCGGAATATACAAATATTGTGCCGGCTCACCTAGTTGACAATGAATTCGACGAAAAAGATTTGTTTGTAGGACAACAATTTGATAACAAAAAAGACTGTTTACATGCTATAAAACAACTTAGCTTGAAGTTAGGTGTGGATTATAAAGTAACGAAGTTGACGCAGTCTTCGTACGTAGGAGAATGTTGGAAAGCGTCGAGTGGTTGTAAATGGCATGTCTGAGCAGCGTTAATGCAGCGGGCACAGATGTGGATTATAAGGAAACTAGAAGGTCCACACACATGCACGTCTGCTCGTATTTCGCAAGACCATGGAAAATTAGATGCAAAAACTATATGCAACTGCATCATCCATTTGGTAAAAGAGTCGCCGACCATTCAAGTGTCGGTCTTTATTGCGGATATGCAAACTCGATTCAAGTATAAAGTGTCGTACCGAAATGCATGGTGGGCAAATCAATTGGCGATGCGAGAGTTGTACGGTGACTGGGATGCTTCATACAACGAGCTTCAAGGGTGGATAGCCGGGATGCAGGAGTATCTGCCCGGGACAGTTATTAATTTGCAAACACTGCCGTATAAAGGCCTTGACGGGGAGATACAATCGGGGAAACGAGTTTTTAATCGATTGTTTTGGATGTTCGAGCCGTGTGTTAGGGCCTTCCCTCATTGCAAGCCGATGGTGCAGGTGGACGGGACATGGTTGTATGGAAAATACACGCAAATCCTAATGATTGCTGTTGCACAAGACGATAATCGAAATGTACTTCTGATCACTTTCGTCATTGTGGAGCATGAGTTCTTCGAGTCTTGGGAATTTTCCTTACAACTCTACGGAGGCACGTTGTCAGATAAGACAACATTTGCCTTATATCAGATAGATCGAAAGGATTACTTGCTGCGATAAGGCGATCGGGGGTTCCATGGAGGTCTTTTTATTGCATCCGGCACATCGCAACAAACTTTCATAGAGATTATAAGAATAAAGATTGGAAAAAAGAACTTGTGAACATGGGCAAAAAAAATTGTTTGTACTTATTTCAAAAATTACTTTTCAAATTTTTTGTTGTTTCTAAATTGGTGATTTAAAATTAAATATGCAGCCCATGAGTTAGAACCGAGAAGATTTAGGCAGAGGTTCGCAAGGCTTGAATCTCAGATGTCATCTTTACCAACAAATCTTTGGACATGATTGGACAGCATGGGGAACTGACAATGGACTCAAAGTTACGATGAGAGGTTTCAGTATGGACAGATGATGACTAACCTGGTAGAGGCGGTCAATTCTGTATCGAGGCACACACGCCATCTCCCGATTTCTGCTGTATTCTCGGCAACATTCTATAGGTTGACGACATTGATGCCTAAGATGGGGTTGAGACAAGCTAAGCAGATCGAGGCCGGGCACGTGTACGTAGAGGCCGTACGAAAGGCCATTGCGGTAAATAGTTGAAGACCGTACGAGGCCGAGCACGTGTATGTAGAGGCCGTATAAAAGGCCATTGCCTGACAATGGCCAGCACCAATATACGAAAAAAAATTTGGGTGCTGGCCTGTCAATGGTTAGCACCAGTATACAAAAAAAAAATTGGATGCCGTCCTGTCAATGGCCGGCACCACTAGTACGAAAAAGAATTTGGTGCAAGCCTATCAATGGTCAGCACCAATATACGAAAAAAATTTTGGGTGCTGGCCTGTCAATGGCCGGCACCAGTATATGAAAAAAAATTTTGGGTGGTGTCCTGTCAATGGTCAGCACCAGTATATGAAAAAAAATTTGGGTGCTGGTCTGTCAATTGCCAGCACCACCACCAGTATACGGAAAAAAAAATTTTGGTGCTGGCCTGTCAATGGCCAACACCAAATTTATCAGATATATATAGGTATTTTATCTTCCATTTTGTTTGGTTTGAATTTTTTTTTCTTTTGTTCAGAATAAAGCAAATTTTTTTAAAATAAGTTCTCAAATGTTGTTCGTTTATGTTCATTTCGATGGAGAAATAATAAATACAATTGAAGAAGGCTGTGTATTTCGAAGTCGAGAAAAATAGGAATGAGATTCAACAAGCGGATTTCGCTGTTGGATTTAAAATGAAAAATTAGTTCAAAGATAGCAACTCATTGTAGAAAGCAAATGTTGAGACTGTTTTACAAATTTTCGGTTTCAACTGATTCGCTAAAGCTCTCAGAAATGGAGCTTGAAGATGATGATGATTTAGGAACAATGATAGCAATTTATTGCCCCCCTGAGATAGAAAATCCCAGCCCGGTTGAGTTATTCGCGGAGATAGCTGAACCGGATCCCATTCAAGTGGTAATTCCAGCAAGCCAGCGCTCCAGAATTGATTTTGATCTTAACGTCTCTTGGGAAGATGAGTCGGGTTTTGGACTGTCAACGCCAACTCCCGAAAATCCAAACACCGGTGGATATTCATATAACATCCCAGACTTGTGTCCTCATCTAGAGATCCATCCAGAGGTGTTGGCTATTACAAAAGATAGTGATAAAGGGTCCGATAATGATGATCAGTCCTACCGTGATCCCAAAGATGATTTTAGTGACCCTGATTTGGATGACATTCCCTCAAGACAAAGACGAGGAATGGTCGGTAGAAGGTGAAAATATGAACCCCCATTTGGCTGGAAACACGGGCCTTGGTATAGTTATAAGAAATAATCCAGGGTCTTTCATGACCGACGTGGATCCTGATGCGGCTCTTGCACGCAAGTTTCCAGAATATACAAATATTATGCCGGCTTACCTAGTTGACAATGAATTCGACGAAGAAGATTTGTTTGTAGGACAACAATTTGATAACAAAAAAGACTGTTTACATGCTATAAAACAACTTAGCTTGAAGTTAGGTGTAGATTATAAAGTAACGAAGTCGACGCAGTCTTCGTACGTGGGAGAATATTGGAAAGCGTCAAGTGGTTGTAAATGATGTGTCCACCATTCAAGTGTCGGTCCTTATTGCGGATATGCAAGCTCAATTCAAGTACAAAGTGTCGTACCGAAAGGCATGGTGGGCAAAGCAATTGGCGATGCGAGAGTTGTATGGTGACTGGGATGCGTCATACAACGAGTTTCAAGGGTGGATAGTCGGGATGCAGGAGTATCTGCTTGGGACAGTGATTGATTTGCAAACACTACCGTATAAAGGCCCTGACGGGGAGATACAATCGGGGAAACGAGTTTTTCACCGATAGTTTTAGACGTTCGAGCCGTGTGTTAGGGCCTTCCCTCAGTGCAAGCCGATGGTGCAGGTGGACGGGACATGGTTGTATGGCAAATACACGCAAATCCTCCTGATTGTTATTGCACAAGACTGCAATCGAAATGTACTTTCGATCGCTTTCGCCATCGTGGAGCGTGAGTGCTTCGGGTCTTAGGAATTTTTCCTCAGAAATCTATGGAGGCACGTTGTCAGAGAAGACAACATTTGCCTTATATTAGATAGATCGAAAGGATTACTTGCTACGATAAGGCGATCGGGGGTTCCGTGGAGGTCTGTTTATTGCATCTGGCACATTACGGTAAACTTTCATAGAGATTATAAGAATAAAGATTGGAAAAAAGAACTCGTGAACATGGGTAAAAAAAAGTTGTTTGTATTTATTTCAAAAATTTCTTTTCAAATTTTTTGTTGTTTCTAAATTGGTGATTTCAAATTAAATATGCAGCTCATGAGTTAGAACCAAGAAGATTCAGGCAGAGGTTCGCAAGGCTTTAATATCAGTTGTCATCTTTACCAACAAATCTTCGGGCATGGTTGGACAGTATGGAGAACTGGCAATGGGCTCAAAGTTACGATAAGAGGTTTTAGTATGGGCAGATGACGACTAACCTGGTAGCGGCGGTCAATTCTGTACTGAGGCACACACGCCATCTCCCGATTTTTGCTGTATTCTGGGCAAAATTCTATAGGTTGGCGACATTGATGCCTAAGATGGGGTTGAGACAAGCTAAGCAGATCGAGGCTGAGGACGTGTACGTAAAGGCCGTACAAAAGGCCATTGCGGTAAATAGTCGAAGGGCACAAATAATGAATGCAAAATTGTATTTGTGCGACTTGGAGACTTTCCGAGTTCAGGAGTACATCGGCCGTTGTTCGGGTCTTCCTCCTAGGTCGTAAGCAGTTGATCTGTGAAACAGGCAATGCAAGTGCGGGATATTTCAGACTCTTTGATATCCGTGTGCGCATGTTCATGCAGTGTGTGTGAGAGCAAACTTAAATGTTGAACAATTCATAGACGAGATCTACACGTTGCAACGCACATTACATATATGGGGAATGAATTTCTTGTAATGCCTGATGTCCTAAACTGGGAAGTTCCACCGCCTACTATCGAGATGATGCCTGACCGTAGTCTTCGCAGACATTCTAAAGGTCGACCACAATCGACGAGAATTCGAAATTACATAGATGTTAGGGAGACGAGTAAACCAAAGCTGTGCACTGTTTATCGAACATCAGGACACAACCGATCAACATGCCCACATCGTGTGTACGTTTCCAGTCAATTGTCTCGTAATGCTGGACTCCAATATGACGAGTGATATATTATTGAGCGCACGTTCTTGTAAAAATATTGTAAATATTTAAAAAATTAGATAATTTAAATGTAATGAAAAAAAGTTGAAAGTAAATTAAATTTAAATGAAATGAGGAAAAATTTTAATTTAAATGAGGAAAAAAATTTCATTGAAAATAGAAATTTTAAATATAAAATGAAATGAGAAAAAAATAAATTTGCATTGAAAATAGAAAATTTATATGAAATGTGGAAAAAGTTAAATTTTAATTAAAAAATAATATATATGAATTGAGAAAAAATTAAATTTAAATTGAAAAAAATATATATTTTAAATGAAATGAAAGGGAAGTGAGAATGAAAATGAAAATGAAAATAGAATGAAATGAAATTGGAATGAAATAAAAATAAAATGAAATGAGACTGAAATGAAATGAAAATAAAAAAAAAAAGGGTTGAAATCACCCATCTGCATCATTGGCCAATTTGGCCTTCCAATGGCCGGCCTTACACCTCTTTTTTTTAGGTAATTTTTTTTACATTCAAAATTGAAATAATTGTTATCAGGTCTAATAAATGTGATGTCAGGCACAAAAAAACCCCAAAAAATGAAATTAGGTATTTTTTAAATAAATTTAAAATATAAATTGACAAAAATAATAAATAAATGAAAAATATTTAAATAAAATATTAAATACAAAAAATGAAATTAGATTTATTCTAACAAATTTGATTTATCTAAATGGGGTGTCAGCCTAAAAAACCTCAAAAAATTAAAATTATCTTTTTTTAGACAAATTTTAAATTTAATTTGAAAAAAATAAAATTTTAAAAAAAGATGAAAAAAATTTAAATTACCCTGATATTACGAAAACTTAAATGAAACTAAAATAAAAAGTAATGACATTAAAATAAAATTTGAATAAAAAAAGTTTGAAATGACCTATTTGCGTAAGGTCTTAGTCAGGCTTGTGTCACTGGCCAAATTGGCCTTCCAATGGCCGGCCTTACACCTTTTTTTTCATTCAAAATTGAAATAACTGTTATCAGGCCTAATAAATGGGGTGTCAAGCTTAAAAAAACCCAAAAAATGAAATTAAATATATTTAATAAATTTAAAATATAAATTGACAAAAATAATAAATAAATGAAAATATTTAAATAAAATATTAAATATAAAAATGAAAATAGATTTATTTTAACAAATTTAATTTATCTAAATGAGGTGTGAGGCCTAAAAAACTCCAAAAAATTGAAATTAGCTTTTTTTAGAAAAAAATTTTAAATTTAATTTGACAAAAATAAAATATAAAAAAATATAAAAAATAGTTGAAAAAAAAATTAAATTACCCTGATATTAGGAAATTTTAAATGAAACTTAAAAAAAATTAATGAAATTAAAATAAATTTTGAATGAAAAAAAGAAGAAGCTTGAAATGACCGTTTAGCGTTAGGCCTGTGTCAAGTCTATGTCACTGGCCAATTTGGCCTTCCAATGGCCGGCTTTACAACTTCTTTTTTTGGCAATTTTTTTTCAATTTTTCCATTCATCCTTTTCTTTTTCATGCCATTTTTCCAATTTTTCCCTTTAGCCAAATGGTCCATCACTATAAATAGGCAACTCCGACGACCACCGCGGTTCACCCTCAACCACCGCCGACGACCGCCTATCACTCCATGGATCCTAATCCGAATGTTCTTTTAAATGACAATGACCACATTGCAAGCAATGTGCATAAGGTAAACGAGAAATAAAATGTCTTATTTAATTTTAAATATTCTTTTACATTATTTTTAAAATGAGAAATATAAAATTATATATTTACTATAAACGCAAGATTTGTACAGAATTATGAGACACCAGTTGCATGATCCCGATTATTTTCCCGATCAAAGAGTTATACCTTATTTGAATATCGCGGGTTTTGGGGTAGCCGCGTACATTAAGATATCTGAGCTACGGGCCGGTTTAATATCGGCATTAGTTGAAAGATGGCGCCTAGAGACACATACGTTCCACCTCTCGTGTGGTGAGGTAAATATTACACTGCAAGACGTAGCAGTCCAACTAGGGCTGTCTATAAACGGCGAAGCAATGACCGGGCTTGGAAGAGTGCCTGATCCGTGGGGCACTTGCAAGCAGTTACTTGGAAGGGTGCCCCCGAACAACGAGGAAGGACGATTAACATATATTAAATTTACTTGGTTAAAAGAAAACTTCCAGCATCTTCTGAGCAGTCTAACGCAGATGGACATTATCTACGCTGCAAGAGCGTTCATTCTTCAACTTATAGGTGGGATACTTTTGCTGGACGTCAATCAAAATAAAGTCTTAATAATGTATCTCCCCTTATTAGAGAATCTCGAGCTTGCAGGAAGATTTAGTTGGGGCTCTGCAGTGTTGGCATGCTTTCTACCAAATTGGCTAGTGACACAGGCCTGACGCAGATGGGTCATTTCAAGCTTTTTTTAATTTAAATTTTATTTTAATATCATTACTTTTTATTTTAGTTTTATTTAAAATTTCCTAATATTAGGGTAATTTAATTTTTTTCATCTATTTTTTTAAATTTTATTTTTTTCAAATTAAATTTAAAATTTTTGTAAAAAAAGTTAATTTCAATTTTTTGGGATTTTTTAGGCCTGACACCCCATTTAGATAAATTAAATTTGTTAAAATAAATCTAATTTCATTTTTTGTATTGAATATTTTATTTAAATATTTTCATTTATTTATTATTTTTGTCAATTTATATTTCAAATTTATTTTAAAAAATATCTAATTTCATTTTTTGGGTTTTTTTGGGTCTGACATCACATTTATTAAGCCTGTTAACAGTTGTTTAAATTTTTAATGCCAAAAAAAATTGTCAAAAAAAAAGATGTGTAAAGCCGGCCATTGGAAGGCTAAATTGGCCAGTGACACAGGCCTAATGCAGATGGGTCATTTCAACCTTTTTTTTTTCATTTTTATTTTATTTTTATTTCATTCCAATATCATTTCATTCTAATTTCATTTTCATTCCTATTTCCCTCTCATTTCATTTAAAATATATTTTTTTCAATTTCAATTTAATTTTTCTTAATTCATATATATTATTTTTTAATTAAAATTTAACTTTTTCTGCATTTCATATAAATTTTCTATTTTCAATGCAAATTTATTTTTTTCTCATTTTATTTTATATTTAAATCTTCTATTTCCAATGCAAATTTTTTTCTCATTTCATTTAAATTTAATTTACTTTCAACTTTTTTCTCATTACATTTAAATTATCTAATTTTTTAAATATTTACAATATTTTTACAAGAACATGCGCTCAATAATATATCACTCGTCATCTTGGAGTCAGTATTAAAAGACGATTGACCGGAAACGTAGACACGATGTGGGCATGTTGATCCGTTGTGTCCGGATGTTCGACACACAGTGTTTAGCTTCACGAGTTCTTTTTTCCAATCTTTATTCTTATAATCTCTATGAAAGTTTGCCGTGATGTGCCGGATGCAATAAACAGACCTCCACGGAACCCCCGATCGCCTTATCGCAGCAAGTAATCCTTTCGATCTATCTGATATAAGGAAAATGATGTCTTTTCTGACAACATGCCTCCGTAGATTTGTGAGGAAAAATTCCCAAGACTCGAAGCACTCACGCTCCACGATTGCGAAAGCGATCGGAAGTACATTTCGATTGCAGTCTTGTGCAACAACAGTCATGAGGATTTGTGTGTATTTGCCATACAACCATGTCCCATCCACCTGCACTATCGGCTTGCACTGAGGGAAGGCCCTAACACACGGCTCGAACGTCCAAAACAATCGGTGAAAAACTCGTTTCCCCGATCGTATCTCCCCGTCAAGGCCTTTATACGACAGTGTTTGCAAATCAATCACTGTCCCAGGCAGATACTCCTGCATCCTGGCTATCCACCCTTGAAGCTCGTTGTATGACACATCCCAGTCACCATACAACTCTCGCATCGCCAATTGCTTTGCCCACCATGCCTTTCGGTACGACACTTTGTACTTGAATCGAGCTTCCATATCCGCAATAAGGACTGACACTTGAATGGTGGTCACACCTTTTACAACCACTTGACGCTTTCCAACATTCTCCTACGTACGAAGACTGCGTCGACTTCGTTACTTTATAATCTACACCTAACTTCAAGCTAAGTTGTTTTATAACATGTAAACAGTCTTTTTTGTTATCAAATTGTTGTCCTACAAACAAATCTTCTTCATCGAATTCATTGTCAACTAGGTGAGCCGGCACAATATTTGTATATTTCGGAAACTCGCGTGCAAGAGCCGTATCAGGATCCACGTCGGTCATGAAAGACCCTGGATTATTTCATAACTATACCAGGGCTCGTGTTTCCGGCCAAATGGGGGTTCGCATTTTCACCTTCTACCGACCATTCCTCGTCTATGTCTTTAGGGAATGTCATCCAAATCGGGGTCACTAAAATCATCGTTGGGATCACGGTAGGACTGGTCATCATTATCGGACCCTTTATCACTATCTTTTGTAGTAGCCAACACCTCTGGATGGATTTCTAGATGAGGACACGAGTCTGGGATGTTATACGAACATCCACGGGTGTTTGGATTTTCGGGAGTTGGCGTTGACAGTCCAAAACCCGACTGATCTTCCCAAGAGACGTTAAGATCAAAATCAATTCCGGAGCGCTGGTTTGCTGGAAATACCACTTGAATGGGATCCGGTTCAGCTATCTCTGCGAACAACTCAACCGGGCTGGGATTTTCTATCTGAGGGGGGCAATAAATTGCTATCATTGTTCCTAAATCATCATCATCTTCAAGCTCCATTTCTGAGAGCTTTAGTGGATCAGTTGAAACCGAAAATTTGTAAAACAGTCTCAACATTTGCTTTCCACAATGAGTTGCTATCTTTGAACTGATTTTTCATTTTAAATCCGACAGCGAAATCCGCTTGTTGAATCTCATTCCTATTTTTCTCGACTTCGAAATACACAGCCTTCTTCAATTGTATTTATTATTTCTCCATCGAAATGAACATAAACAAATAACATTTAAGAACTTATTTTAAAAAAAAAAGTTGTTTTATTCTGAACAAAGGAAAAAAAAAATTCAAACCAAACAAAATGGAAGATAAAATACCTATATATATCTGATAAATTTGGTGCCAGCCATTGACAGGCCGGCATCAAAATTTTTTTTTTCATATACTAGTGGTGGTGCCGACTATTGACAGACCAACACCCAAATTTTTTTTTCATATACTGGTGCTGGCCATTGACAGGACACCACCCAAAAATTTTTTTTCGTATACTGGTGACGGCAATTGACAGGCCAGCACCAATTTTTTTTTCGTATACTAGTGCTGGCCATTGACAGGCCTGCACCTAAAATTTTTTTTTTCGTATACTAGTGCTGGCCATTGATAGGCTTGCACCAAATTTTTTTTTTCGTATTGGTGGTGCCGGCCATTAATAGGTCAGCACCCATTTTTTTTTGTATACTGATGCCAGCCATTGACAGGCCTGCACCCAAAATTTTTTTTTAAAATTTTTGTATACCAGTATGATACGCTTTAACAAAAAATACCCTAGTGCTGGCCATTGACAGGCCAGAACAAAAAAAATTAATTTTTTAAAGTTTGACACAATAATCAGCCAATCATGGGTCCAAAATACTAAGTGGTGCCGACTATAATCAAATTTTTTTAAGTCAATTTAATAAAATAGCCAGCAAATGGGAAAGGATTGTATGAAACAGTGACGCCACATCATCTGTATCCCTTTTTCAATAGATTTATGCCATATCATCATTTTCATCCTGAATTTCAGTATTTTCATCCTGAAGAAAATCAAATCCAAATTAAAATCCCAAAATTCAAGATAAAAATACTGATGTGGCATAAAACTATTGAAAATAAATAATATCCCTGTTTCATCTTTTCTCCTCAAACTAATTATGACATCATGAAATATAGGAATATGATAGATATAATAACGGCTAGGCAATGCTATATAAAGAAAGCAAAATGTAACTCACCCCCATGCTCACAACCAGCTCAGGAAAATGAAGTTCCTTCAGTATTCTGTGCTTCCATTTCTTTTAGTCGTTGTGATATTGTCATTTAGGGGGGCAACTTTAGCTCATTCTCATGGGGATTTCCTTCATTGCCTTTCTCTTCATTTAGCAAATTCTTCTACCATTTCTAAGGTTATTTACATGCGAAATAATCCCTCATATTTATCTGTTTTGAATGCTTCTATTCACAATACCAGGTTCTCCACACCAGCTACCCCTAAACCCTTGGCCATTATTACACCACTCAAAACATCCCATATCCAATCAACAATTTACTGTTCCAAAAAACATGGGTTGCAGCTTAGGATTCGAAGTGGCGGTCATGATTTCGAGGGTCTTTCTTATGTTTCTGGAGTTCCATTTGTCATACTTGATCTGCTCAACTTTCGAGCAGTTAAAATTGATACAAAGAATAAAGTTGCCTGGGTTCAATCTGGTGCAACTCTAGGTGAATTGTATTACGGAATTGCTGCAAAGACCAAAACACTCGCCTTCCCTGCTGGTATTTGCCCCGCTGTGGGCATTGGTGGGCATTTTAGTGGGGGCGGATATGGCATATTGATCCGCAAGTACGGTCTTGCTGCTGATCATATAATTGATGCTCAATTGATTGATGCTAATGGAAGGATTCTTGATAGAAAATCCATGGGCGAAGATTTGTTTTGGGCCATCCGAGGCGGAGGAGGAAATACCTTTGGGATTGTTCTTGCTTGGAAAATAAAGTTAGTCCCCGTTCCAGCTGTTGTAACTGTGTTTACAGTCAACAAGAACTTGGAACAAAATGTAACCAAAATTCTCCATCGATGGCAGTACATAGCTCACAAGCTTCCCGATAATTTATATGTGGATGTAGGGATAACGAAGGTGAGTTCCAGTCAAGCAGGGAAGAAAACAGTTCAAGTTGCTTTCATAGCGTTGTTTCTTGGTGGGGTTGATGAGCTGATTCCATTGGTCCAAGAAAGGTTTCCAGAGCTGGGACTAGCCAAAGAGAATTGCAGCGAAATGAGTTGGGCTGAATCCGTTCTTTACTTTGGTAGAGCTCCAAGAAGATCTCTGGATATTTTGCTTGACAAAAATGTTATTCCAAGAACAATTTTCAAATCCAAATCAGACTACGTCAAGGAACCCATCCCCGAAAGTGGAATCGAGGGGTTCTTGTCCATGTTTCTTGAGAAAGAAGCTGACTTCGCTGAAATGTTAATGGTGCCTTTCGGAGGAAAAATGGAAGAGATCCCAGAAAATGAACTACCTTACCCGCATAGAGCAGGCAACTTGTTCCAAGCCTCGTACATTGTGGGATGGAGAAAAGAAGAAAATGCAGAATCTGGAAAATACATAAGTTGGATCCGAAGATTTTACAGTTATATGGCGACTTATGTTTCAAAATCTCCAAGAGAAGCATATTTTAATTATAGGGATTTGGATATTGGATCTAATAACATTAGTGGCCATACAAGTTACCAACAAGCTAGTATTTGGGGTTTTAAATATTTCAAGAATAATTTCAAAAGATTGGTACAGGTAAAGACCATGGTTGATCCAATGAATTTCTTCAGAAATGAACAAAGTATCCCCCCTCTTTCATCTCCATGAAGGAAGAAAGGTTATTGGGGCTGAAGACTTTAAAGCTTTTAGTTAAACATGAATCAAGATATCCGTTGAAAGTGGTATTATATTGCAAAGTGAAGAGGTCCTCTGTCACTCATCACTAACAAATCTTTGTCACCATATCTATCCTGATGAATAATTTAATGCAAAATCTACTAATTATATCACAATTTTACCTTTGTTTCACAACAAATATTTCTTACTTTTTGTTTCATCATATAATATTTTTGGCTTAAACTTTACTATAACAAACAACTTCAAATTAAATTTTATTTATATATAAATATGAGATAGATTATTTTTTTTAGTAGTACACCCGATAAAAATCTTAAAATTATATATAAGTTTTGATTTAATGTTCAATTGTATATATGTGAACTTTAATTTGATACAATTATACGTACCTAAAACTCTAATTGTAGTTTAAAATTCAAATGTATATTGTATAAATATTATTATTTATGTATGCAATATATAAACATAAAATAATATTACATCAATAATTGTATTAATAAATTACAAGAATTGGATCAAATCAAAATTTCATATATAAATTACACAAAATCAAAATTTATGTATATAATTGAACATTCATATATGATTTTTAAATTTATCCCATAAATTTATCACCAATTTAATATATATATCTTTAAAATTGAGATACAACACATTTATTGAATTAATAGTGTATTAATGCACCACAATGCAAATAAACAAGCGATTAAAACTTTATCTTAATATCTTTAAGAGTTTTGGTTTATAAAATAATAATATTTTCATCCTCAATTTGTAATGTACTAAAAACATATAGTGTTTCAACCTATATCATATAGCCATATTTTTCACAAGTTAACTTATAATCATTCTATCATATCTTATTATATGAGTAGTAAGTAATAAATTAATTTTAATTGGTAATTTTTAATTATTTACATTATTTATTTTGGAAAAAGAGGAGGGAAATTTTTTGTTTATTTAAAAAAATCTCACTTTTTACAAAAGTTTTTCTTCATATTTTTAATTTTAATTTAAAATTTATATTAATTATTCTTTAATAATAAATAAGTATTTTTCTTACTTAAATAACAAAATGAGTAATAAAAGTATACTTGAAATGGTTTAGTGAGAACCAATTTAACAATACAAAGCATGTGGGTCCTGTGAACCCCCAGCAGATCTATCCTTTCATTTTAAATACTTGATTGCATTAAAGTTAGACCGCTAAAAGTAAAGATTTAAAGATTAAAATATATTTTATTTTTGTATATATTTTATTTTTAAAATTTAATTATTTTAGTTAGGTTGATACATAACATCAACAGTAGTAATTGATAGAGGAAAAAGAGTGTACTGGTGATGGAGCAAAGGAGAAAAAGATAATAAAAATGGGGATAATTGGAAGTCCTACCTTCAAAAGAGGGTTTTTAGAATTTTATTATATAGGGAAGTTATCTGAGTCAAACCTCAAGTTGGGTTATTATATATTTTATTATAAATATATAAAAATTTATCCTTCACCTTGTAAAGAAGAGTTAAAATGACTCTTTTGAGACAAATTTATACGTATAGAACGTGATATTAAATCAAGCGAATTGTTAGGATATCGAAAGTCGCAATCTTAAATCAAGCAAACCATAAAAATGACAGTCGTGATATCAAATCAAACGAATCGTAAAAATGACAGTCACAATGTTAAATCAAGCGAACTGTTAGAATATCGAAGGTCGCGATCTTAAATCAAGTGAACCATAAAAATGTCATTCGTGATGTTAAATCAAGCGAACTGTTAGAAGATCGAATGTCACAATCTTAAATAAAGTGAACCATAAAAATGATAGCTACAATCTTAAATCAAGTGAACTGTAAAAATGAAAATCGTGATATTAAATCAAGTGAACTGTTAGAATATTAAAAGTTGTCATCTTAAAATTCGAGATGAAAAAAATATTTTCTTTTGTTTGAGATAATATATAAAAGCCAAAAGTTTTGAGTATGAAAACCCATTCCCCAATAGTTAGTTGCAGAAATAGAGTTCATATACCATACACACCCGTAAAGAACAACGAATAGACAAATTAGATTAGGGTAAATTACACCAATAGTCACCCAACTTTGGAGTAACTGACAAAACAGTCACCTAGGTTTCATTTCAGTCACTCAACTTTCGAAAAGTTACAAAACAGTCATTTTTGTGTTTTTCGTCACAGATGTCACGGCCAAGTGACATGGCAGGTGATAGTGTCGTTGGTGTCAAAAAACTGTCCAGCTGGCCGGTTACTCTCAACAGCACAGCCCTACCAACACATTTTACGGTTAGAGAAAAAAAGAAGAAGAAAGAGAAGAGAAATGGAGATGCTTGAAGTGATTCCGCTGTGCTATTATGGAAACACAGCCAAGTTGAACACATCTTGGTCCAATGACAACCCAGGTAGGAGTTTTTTTGGGTGTAACAAATTTGGCTCTGGATTTCGAAAACCATGTCGGTTTTTCAGTTGGTTTGATCCGCCATTGACGCCCTGTTCACGAATTCTGTTGTTGGGTCTTCTGAAAAAAGTGAGGACATTGGAGGATGCAAGGAGGAGGGAGAGAAGAACCTGGTTTTTGATGCTTGTATTTGTAACTATGTTTTTTTTTAAACCTTAAAAATCAACTTATGTTGTTGTTGTTGTTAGCATTGAAAACCAGCTTATGTTTTGTAATTTTGTTGCTGGTATATTGTTGGTTATGTTGGTATACATGGCTGCTTTGCTGCTGGTATATTGTTGCTTAACATATGGTATACATGGCTGCTGGTATACATGGCTAACCAGCTCATGTTGTTGTTTAGAAACATTTGAAAGAATTGAAATGGGATATTTTTGTTAATTACAAATTGTATATTGTTGCTTAACATATGTTATACATGGCTGCTGGTATATTGTTGTGTTTTTCTTGCTTACAACAGTTAGAAGATAACAGATGGGGAAAAAGATTCCTTGGTCCCATAATTCAAAATGGGAAAAAAGATAACAAAAGGACCTAAAATATTAACTTCCATTTTAGGACTTAAGGATAAAGATCCTCTTGTCTGCTTACAAAAACGCTCTTTAACTTAGTTGAGCAAGTATTTTTCATAACTAAAAGTCAGAACAGCAATACAACACCTTGCAATACCGATTTTTCTTCAGTTTTATGAGCAAACAAACAAGGAAGAATGAGAAACACAATGTTACAAGTTCAAAACCACAATAATTCAGTAAATCATGATAATAGACAACATGCACTACTCAAAACTGAACATGGCATTGAGAAACAGTGAAAAACAAATAAATTGTCAGAAAAGAAACGCAAACACTATTAGCTTCTGAAGAAATCAAATAGATGAAAAACACAAATGTATTTCTCAATACTCAAAATGCAGAAGATAAGAGATAAAAACCAAAAGATAACAACATTTTTTAATGTTGATTACAAATGTATTTCTTAATACTCAAAATGCAGAAGATAACAAAAATAGTATGGATAAGAGATAACAGATGGAAAAACACATATGTATTTTTCATATATTAAGGCTAAAACGCCAAACTGTTTACAAAAGGAATTAGGGCAAAATATTGCCAAATTTTCCTACAATTCAACACAAATGAACAGATGTAAATTGTAGGGAAATTTACAAAAAAATTCAATGACTATATGCCTAAGTTTATCAACAGTAGCAATCATAGGCAAATTTACAAAAAAATTATCTGCCTAAGTTAATAGATCAGTAGCAGGCAAATTTACACATTTTCAAAAAGTTAACAAAGTAATTCTCTAGTTTCTAGTTAATCAATGGTCTGTCATGGATGACTTTTAAGTAGAAGGCATCCATCTAACAGTGGTTGGTCTTCTCTTCAATGGGAGCTTTTCTCTTGGGGCAGCTTGTTGATGGGTTGGGGCAGTAGGTAACTGAATTGAGGCAGCCTGTTGAGTTGGAGTACTCTCTTGCTGATTTGGGGTAGCCTGTTGCTGAGTTGGGACACCAACTTTATGTCTTTTGACTTACAGGAACAACAGAAATCTGTCAAACAAATTCATAAATAGAAATATACTAAAACTTAAGGCAAATTGCTTACTGGAATGTTTTGGCCAACTTCCCCTTTGCAACTCCTTTTATTGTGGCCTATTCTTTTTCATTTACTGCACCTCATGTCCACCCCTCTCTTGCTCAACCTTTCTGCTGTTTCTGTTTCATCAGGTTCTTTCCTTCTCACCTTCGTAGGTCTGCCAAGTGGTCTTCTTAGAGTAGGAGGTAGTATTGGCAGCATGTTTGACAAAGAGGCTCATTGTTTAGGACCCCTTACTGGACTTATAAAATTGGAGTAAATTTGAAGCTGGGTTTGCTTGGTGTATCAGGTTTGTATATAGGTCTCTGGGAGCTCATCTTTTAGATGAATGACAGCCAATGCATGCATGCAAGGGATGCCAGTGAGATCCTAATTCCTGCAGGAGCAGTAACTCTCAACTAAGTCCACCACATGCTGGCTGCCAGGACCACATTCAACCTGATACTTGTCCCCACCAGCATGTGATGGAACACACCTAAAAAACAGTAAAGCATGCTTGGTTAAAAAATAATCACTAAAACAACTTTTTGAGTAGCCCCACCAATAATGATACACACACACCCCCTAAAAAACAGTCACTATATGCATATTATAAAAAAAATACTCACTACATGCATTTTAAGAAATAGTCAACACACCAACAATTACTGCATGCATATTAAAAAAGAGCATGTGACCAGTAATATGAAGTCAGAATAAAGGCAACATGAAGTCAGCAATAAAGGCATCAAAAAGATTAAAAATGGTAACTTTACCTCAAGGATTCTTTTATGTTTACATCCAGCTTTTTCTTAATCTTTGGACACAATATTCCTTTCCATTTGTCAGCTTCTTCTTTCTTCTTGACAATAAGCAACATAATCTTGATCCTTATTGTTTCCATCATGGTCAGAATAGGTTTCCCTCTTACTTCCAGTATCATCTATCAGTAAACAACATAAATGATTAATGAATTGTTAATGATTAGTAAGAAACATAAAACATAGGGGTTTACCTTGTTAAATGATTCAGAAAGATTATACACCAAATGTCAGAATGGCTCCTAATTGAGAAGTGAGACCTTGACCAGTGAGGAGGGTTCTTCTCCTTCAACCAATCATAAGCTTGATGATTGGTTTTCCTTAGTTCATCCATGGCATCCTAAAATTCCCTTGTAGTGCTTACTCTGGCAGCTTTCCAAAGCAAATCTTTCAATTCCTTTGTTCGAAAACCAGGCTTCTTGAAATTGGTATGTAAGTGTCTAACACAGTGTCTTGTTTCTGCATTAGGAAACAACATACTATTGCTTTTAAAAGTCCCTGTAATTGGAAAAAAAAACAGTTTAATTATTTGACAATCCCTAAATAGAAACAACATAAAAAAATGAATAAATGGAATTTTACATTTTGTTTGTCAGACATGAAAGATATTTGGTACGAGCTCACAATTTCCAAGTCTATTGCAAGCAACTCCAAGAACCAAAGCCATGATGCTTGGTTTTCACTTTCCACAATAGCATATGCAAGAGGATAGATGCCATTATTTGCATCTATCCCAACAGCTGCAAGCAAGTAGCCACCATAGTAGCCCTTCAAGAAACATCCATCTAAACCTACTATCCTCTTACAAGTAGCCCTATAGCCATTTTCGCATGCCTGCAGACAGACATACATCCTTTGAAACAATCTGTTATCCAGATAACAGATTATTGTTGTTCCTTTATTTTGTGTCCTAACCTCCAACAAATACTCATAAATCTTCTCATATTGAGCTTTATAAGCTCCTTCAATTAATTCCAATGCCCTAAGTTTAGCCCTCCTACATTTGGTTAGTGAGACTATGCAACACAAATCTCTTTTGACATCTTGTTGTAATGATTTCAGAGAATAATCAAGATCAGCAAGGATTTTTTCTTTATAATGTTCACCTATCTAAGCTGAGGTTACATTCTTATTTTTATATACTTTAGAACAAGTATGGTTAGGGCTTGAACTCCTAATTTGCCAAGTCTGGTCAGTAGGGTCATTAGGGTTTAGTCTAGAAGCCCATATGAACCAAGGACATTTTTCATTGCAGACTGCCTTTAACCTTTTTAAATCATTTTTGGGAAACTTAATAAAGTAATTGTTCAACCTACCATACTGTTTGGCAGCTTCTTTTAGACTGTCCTTAGACTTAAATAACATTCCAACCTTAAGTCTAGGATTACTCATGTCAGTCTCTAGGTTGAACTCAGGCCAATTTTGGCCATCTGAGTCAGATTCATGTGCACTATCTAACTTCCCGGAATCATCACTATCACACAGTTCATCTACTCCTATACCATCCATGTTTAAACCATCTAAACTAACTCCTATATCATCCCTATCACTTTCAGATGCATCACTACCAGATACATCACTACCAGACACATTACTACCAGACATGTCTTCTTCATTCTCATTAAGATTGTCATCAATTAAACCTGCCAAACAAAGTACTCATCAATAAAGGCAGACAACATAGGCAGACCCTTTAACCATTTCTGTTAAACAATAACCAATACAAAATACCCAATAATTTAATACAAACACAACCATTTCTATCATGCACATGGCAGACAACAACCAATACAAAAATAATTTAATACAAACACAACCATCAGATATACACAACAAACATTAGTTTCATAATGGCATTCGTACAATGGCAGATACAAACAATAAACATAAGTTTGATAATGGCATTAATACAATGGCAGATATACACAATAAACGTCAATTTGATAATGGCATTGAAATCCTAAATCAAAATCATCAAAATCAGAATCGAAATTAAAATCGAAATTAAAACCAATTTGATAATGGCATTAATACAATGGCAGATATACACAATAAACATCAATTGATAATGGTAGTGAGTGTTTCAAAATTGAAGTCGAAATCGAAATAGAAATTAAAATTGAAACTAAAATAACCCTAAAATTAAAATAACAGCATTGAAATCCAAAAAATTTAAAACTAAATGCAACAACTTACCCGTTAAAGTGGATGTAACAATACTGGTACCTTCTCTTCTATTGCCCATTGTCGCTAACAATCAAATACACTGAATGGTTTTTGGTTTCGTCTTCTTTTCTCCCTAAACAAAATAGACAATTGCACCCTAAACCCAGTTAATCGATTATTGAATCGATTTCTAACCCTAAACTCTTCTAAATCGATTCCCAAGTCAGTTTCAACCCTAAAAAAACCCAAATCACAACCAAAATTTCCCCAAATCGATTTTCTTTTTTTTCCTCAGACCCCTAAACCTCTAATATGTTTCTAACACTAAACATTAAGCATAACCCTTCAACATTTTTCCCTAAACCCGCCCCAAACCGAGCACCCATCAGCCGCTTCGCCAACGTGGCAAGTTAACTTGCCACATTAGCTGGTTAACTTGCCACGTCAGCAATTCCGTTAACACCCTAAAGGTAACTGTTAATCAGTGATTGTTTTGTAACTTTTTTTATAACGTTGGTGACTGTTTTGTAACTTTTCAAAAGTTGAGTGACTGAAATGAAACCTAAGTGACTGTTTTGTCAGCTACCCCAAAGTTGGGTGACTGTTGGTGTAATTTACCCTTTTTAAAAACTAGCCCAAGTCATGGAATGGTTCAATTTTTAAGTTTAGAATGCTTGGTTAAATGCGGACATCATTTGTCTTAAACTTAATTAAATGTTGGTTTGGACAATACATCAATATTTAACGTTCTGTTTTATTATCGTCGTAATATTAAATATTGACATGTTTGTTATCATCCTACTTTTATTTTATTATTATTATAATAACATTCAAGGTATTATATAGATTTAATCATGGTTTTAGAAATTTTAATTTTTTTTATCTTGTATTAATAACGATGCTGATGATGTGAACATCTTTAAGGTTGATTTTGTACTTCTAATGTTGGGTTATTTTTTAGGCAAATTTGGTAGAATAATGTTAGGTAAGAAGGGTTCTGCTCTGATACATAGTAATTTGCATTTCTAATCTTTTTTATGTTTGTTTTAAAGTTTATATTTGAAGTTTATGATTTTATCTTTTAGTTATATTATCTTTAAAGTTAAAATACACATTTTCTCCTTAAAAATGTAATATATTTTATTATTGCATCTGACACTTGTTGATAGATCTTTTACATTTTAAAATAAAAAAAATTATTTCAATATAAAATATTTATACTATTATAAATTCAACAACAGATTTCATTTTCATAAATATTATTAACATTAATTACAGTTTTTAATGAATTATTCAAAATAACCTTAAAAAATAAATTATTCAAAACATACAAATTATTAGTTACTTATTATATTCTCCACTGAGTTAATACAGTATTTATATATACTAGATTTTAGGTGCCTTGCACTTAAATATACATATATTTATTTATCTGATAAAATATTTTTTAGATCATGTATCTAATGTAAATAATAATTATTAAAATAATTAAAACATATAATATTCAAAAATAAATATTTTAAAATCATAAATTATATAACATTCAAAAATAAATAATTTGAAATCAAAATTTAAGTAATTGAAGTTATATATTTTTAAAAGAGGGACATGTCTATTATTGAATCTTCATTTTTAATCTATGTAAAATCCACATAAATAAATTAGATATAAAATATATTGCTTATCAATGTTAATAATATTATATTTTTTAGATGGTACGGAAATGACAATATTTAAGTATTGAATATTATTTATATTGATAAATCTTAATCATAATTATATGTATCCATGATACTAATAAACTAATAATTAATGTAAAAATATTTATCATTAATATTTAATTATTCTTTTATGTTAATCTCAATTGCATAATTCAAAAGAATAAAAATTCTATTCTAAAAAAATTAAAAATTGTATTTATAAAATGTTATCTATTATTAATTAATTAATTAATTAATTTTTTTGATACAATTAATTAATTAATACTACTTGAATCTAAATTTTAAATTGTATAATTCAAAAAAATACAAAAAGAATAAACTTATTTTACAAATGTGCCTACCAAAAAAAAGCAACTTCATCATACAGGACTATTACTCCTAAAAGTTTACAATACATAAAGCAACAATAAAATGTGTAGTGCGAAAATGATGAGATGGGCTCGATGAAGAATATTACATATTAGTCTTGTACATGGGTTCAACTATTCCGCCTATCTGAAAAATAGAAGTACTTGACCAAAATTATAGATTTAAAAAAATAAGTTTGGATAAAAAATAATACTTATTTAAAAAATTAATTGGGTCTGGGTAAGAGCTTTTTGGCTTGACCCAACCCGAATTTACAGATAAAAAAATCCTGTTATTTTCCTATTGTTTATATATAATTGTGTTAATAATTTACAAGAATTTGATCAAATCAAAATTCCATGTATAAAATTGCAAAAAATCAAAATTAATGTATAGAATTACATATTAAACTATAATTCATGTATAGTTTTAAGATTTATCCCTAATATAAAAAAATGAAAAACTCAATAATACTCGCGAGCCGTTCGAGTCAAGTATTAATCAATAGTTTGATTGGCTTGAGCAAAAGCTCGATTCGATAATTATTGAATTAAATTTAAATTTTTTTAGAGTCAAACTTAAATAGCTTGCGAATACCAATGTCATATTTATACCCTTACTAAATACCTTAACCAAAACACTATAGCTAAATATCGGACCCTTGAAAACAAATCCGTAACGAACAAGTGCTTTCTAACGGTCCATTTTCCATAAACGCCTGCACAGCACACAATCTCTCCCTTTCTATCAACCTTTGATTTCATAATTTTTGTTGCAAATCAGAAACCACTTCAAACCTCTAATTCTCGCGTATTTTTCTGTAAGCCTTGCGTTTCTATTTTCTAACCCATTTTTTATTTCTTTCTTTCATACCAAACAAACGCAAAGCTTTTGAGAGAAGCAATATTTAAAAAAAAAAAAAAAAAAACTGTTCGTCTCATTCTCTTTTTGTTCAGGTTTATCTTCATCTCTGCGCCTTTTCTTTTTCTTTTCTGTTTTCTCTTACTTTGCTTGGCTGACGAGGAGAGCTTAAAGTTTATATTTCTTGTTTTTCATTCTTCGTCAAAATGGAGAGTTCTTGTAATTGCTCATCCTGAAATATTTGGCTCTCAGTAACTTAAAATTTTAATATAAGATCATGATTTAGTGTGTGTTGTTGAGAGGTAAACATGCTCGTTGATACAACTGTTTCCATTAATCTTTACGTTGGAATTGATTTCTTGAAATATTGGCTGACGATCAAATTTAGAAAACAAAAGGGAAAAAAAACATGAGGAGAGCTGAAAATGGAGGCTAATACTTGTAATAATGTTGTTAATTTTGAATTTTTTTGGTGATTATTCACTGAATATTCTAGAATAAGATAAAAATTTTGTTATTGACTGGTAAACAAGGTCCTTGAAACTAAAAAGGCATGGAGCTTACAAATGATTTTTATAATGAGATGTTGATGGAATTGGGTTAGTTGATGAATGAAACTAGGTTATCTTATCGTCATGGATCCTATGCCATTTTCTTTCCCTTTTCCTTGGCATGTTTATCCGAATATTCATTTGTAATCAATTCCTAGTTTAATGCTTCATGTAGAAAAAGAAAACTATGGAAATCCAGACCCCTGTATACTGTGTATTTGCCTAAAATAGTAACAGAATGTCTTAAAACAACCATTATATCGAATTTGGATACTGTTGTTATTGACAGATTCTTTAATTTCAACTTACAGTAGTCCAGAATAAAGTTATTACATGCTACGAATTGGAGTCAGGAAAACAGTAATTATCCATTTTCATGTCCCAATGCAAGCTTAAAGCTTCAGCTTATATACTTGATGAATGCAATTTTTTTTTTCTTTCTGTTGTTTCATTGTTCTTGCTTCTCATTCTTACTGATAAAATTGACCTGAACCAGTATTGGCCATTTTTCACACTTTTACATATCAGCCGAACTTTCAGTTTTCCATTTTTAGTCTCCTGGCTTGCATTACTGTGTATGATTTCTGATTTGAAGATATTGGTTTTGTCAGGAATTATTAAGATGTCTACTCAGCGAATTGATCCACTTGTTCAAGTGGAAACAACCTGTAGAGCCCTTCTAAATGAACTTCAGGTATTGCGGATCGTTCCACACAAAAGATACCTTAAAATCTTTTATTTTTGTCCCTCTTGACAAGTTAATTCCCAGTTAAAATATGCATCTTTCTGCTTCTATTCTAAAAAATTGAACACTAATCGAATATTTTTGCTTTCACGGTTCCTTGAAAAACAAAATTAGATAATCTGGGAAGAAGTTGGGGAGACATATGCTGACAGAGATGAAATGCTGCTTGAGCTTGAACGAGAGTGTGTGGAAGTATACAGAAGAAAGGTAGATCAGGCAAATCACTCCAAAGCCCATATAAGGCAGACAATTGCTGATTCTGAAGCCGAACTGGCTGCCATCTGTTCAGCAATGGGGGAGAGGCCAGTGCATATTAGGCAGGTCAGGAATGAAAGGATAATGAACCCTAGATGAATAGTTTCCAATTAGATTGAACTATTTACTTATTTTATGGTTCACTTTTTCAGTCAGATCAAAACATTGGCAGCTTGAAGGAAGAGCTCAGGAAAATTCTTTCACAAGTGGAGGAGATGAAGAAAAGGAAGGAAGAAAGAAGAAATCATTTCATAGACGTCCTGGACCAAATAGAAATGATCAGAAATGAGATAAATGGATCCACCGAATCAGTTTCCTCGGAAACAGTTGTTGATGAAACTGAAACTGATTTATCCTTAATGAGGCTTGAAGAATTGCATAGACAGCTGCATGAGCTTCTGAAAGAGAAGGTCAACTTTTTTTCTTTTTCCAGTTCTTTATTGTTTCCACATCATGAAAACTCATGCTTATCTTTTGCTCTCTGACTGATCTTTCTCTTGTGCAGAGTAATCGTCTGAAGCAGGTTCAGGACCATCTTAACACATTGAACTCACTGTGCTCAGTGATGGGTATGGATTTCAAGCTTACAGCTACCGAGGTCCATCCTAGTTTAGGTGACTCTGAAGGATCGAGGAGCATTAGCAATAATACACTCGAGCAGCTGGGAACAGAAATAAATAAGTTGCGGGAAGTTAAGATACAGAGGATGGAAAGGGTAAAAATGAATTTAGTATTTTGCATACCGCAAAATCCGGGGCCTCTCCCTTCTCTTTGATTATAATAGTGATCGTTTGACCCTTTACAGCTACAAGATCTTGCAACTACCATGTTGGAGTTGTGGAATCTGATGGATACACCGATTGAGGAGCAACAGAAGTTTCAGAATGTTACATGCAATGTAGCTGCTTCAGAGCATGAAATTACTGAACCCAACACTCTCTCTGACGATTTTATCAACTATGTAAGTGATGGATGTTTAAAGGCCAGTTTAGCTGAACTTCAACTATGTAAGTGCTTTACTCTGGATTAAGAGAGAAATAAATATGCTATGCTGTGCAGGTTGAGGAAGAAGTTTCTAGATTGGAAGACTTAAAGTCGAGCAAAATGAAAGAGATCATTCTCAAGAAGAGAGCAGAGCTAAAGGAGATCTCTACAAAGACGCACTTGATTCCAGACACTCAATTAGAAGATGCAATTGAAGCTATTGACTCAGGTACATGCTAATGATATATCACTGTCATCATACCATTTGTACTTATTGCACCACTTTTTCCTAGTGAGTGTCATTCTTACTTTCTTTATTCAGGAGTGGTTGATGCTGCAACTATACTAGAACAAATTGAACTTCAAATTGCCAAGGTTAAAGAGGAAGCTTTTAGCAGAAAAGAAATACTTGAGAAGGTTGAGAAATGGTTGGCAGCATGTGAGGAGGAATCTTGGCTTGAGGAATATAACAGGGTGAACGTTTTACTTTTTGCCATCTCTTCAGAGGTTCCTTTTTTTTTTTTTTTTTTATAAATTCCTAAGATGGTAACGTTGCTTCATTTTATGTTATTCCATAGGATGAAAACCGATATAATGCCGGAAGAGGTACTCATCTTACACTGAAGCGCGCTGAGAAAGCTCGTTCCTTGGTTAATAAACTTCCAGGTATATGGTACATTTAGGATAAATGGTTGAGAAATAAACTTGGTTTTGTTGTTAAGATTTCACATCATCCATCCCAAATTTTGAGGCTTCTTGCAAAGTGTTTCTGTTTCCTACCTGTTTGGAGCAGAATTAATTAACACAGTGCTGAAGCTTTCTTATATCATATTAATGCAGGAAGGGTGGAGGCTTTGACTTCAAAGATTATGGCATGGGAAGAGGAGAGAGGGAGTGAATTTTTGTATGATGGTGTGCGTACTCTAATAACTTACCCCCTTGGGTCTTTATGTTCCATGTTTGCTTGCACTTTTGGTATCTAACTGTAGACCTAGCAAAATTAGACGACGATATAGAAACATAGACATGATGTGAATATAAAAAATACTGAAATCTATACGATACAAATTATAAACAGCTCAGAGTTTGTTTAAAATATCAAACACAATTATGACAAGAAAACTATAGACAAATTCCGAACTCTGTCTAACTGACCCGTTCTACACTATCCAGACTCCTGTTCTTTCAATGCTTGAAGATTATGCTAATTTACGAGAGGAGAAAGAGCAAGAACGCCGTAGGTTACGGGTAAGATAACTAAACTTATTCCCTAATCATGGTGCACATGTTAATAATGCTCTACCGATTTAAGAACCTAGACTACATGCAAATGGGGACATTTTCCAAGTTGAAATTGATCTTTAGTCATTTTTGTTGTTCAGGACCAGAAGAGACTTCAGGGACAACTAATAGCGGAGCAAGAGGTACTCTATGGCGCAAAACAAAGCCCACCAAAGCCACAGAGTGCAAAAAAGGGTTCCAAGCAGTGTACTGGAGTTCCAAGCACTAAAAAAGTCGCCTTGGGAGGACCAATGCTTCAAGCTCATAAACTCGATTCAGTTAATTCCCTGAGGATTTCTCAAACACGTTCTAATAAGAAAACTGAGTTTATGTTACAAAATGACGCCATTCCAGCTTCCCCAGCTTGTAAGTTCTCTGTCCATGCTTGTTACAATCAAGAACGTCTCAACTAGACTTAGACCATGTATTCATGTGTCATATTTGTGTTATAATTGTGTTCATGCGTCAAACATTGGAAGAATTTTATATACCCAAAACCGATTTATAGATTCATTTCACAGTTTGACTCAATAGCTGCTATTGAAGGTTGTATATTTTTATATAAAATATGGCATGTTAATAATAATCTGTGTTAAATATATATATTTGTCCCATACTTTATAATCATGTAATTGTGCCATGTTCAAAATTAACAGTCCTAATCTCAACTGTAACCAACAATCAAAATTTGTACTAACTACTAAAGCACCTTCGGTTCTTTCAAAATTTGTTCATTCTTTTAGGTATTAAAGGCTGACACTTTCACTATTTGCAGTTAATAGAGGCCAGGACATTGCCGATGCTCCCTTTCGAAAGCACCCATCAAACGGCGTAAACACTAATGAAATAGAATCACAACTGGTTCGTAAGCCATTCTCGCCCATCTCTCCCCCAGTATCATCAAAAGCCAATATGACAAACAAGCTAGAAGATAACGGTGAAAGTCAAACTTTACAGAAAACAATTCCGACCAACGATCCATCCAACAACACCATGACTCCCTTGAAGACGATTTCTTCAGTCGACGAAGAGAATAGGAAGCCAAAGGCAATGCATTCAACAGCGTCAGTTCAAATGCAGACAGACATAACACCACCTCCAACGTTACAAACTTCACTAGTCGAAGAAACTCATGAAGAGATGGAACAGTCGTTTGAAGAAAAGAGGCTTGCTTTGATGCATTCGGATAAACAAATTCCATCAATGATACAAGTATGAAAGCTTCAGAAACCTTCTTATTACTTGATTTTTTTAAAATTTTCACTCCCTTTGATGTTTATAATTTTGACTGTTCTGCTGTGAATGTATAACTGCGAGCGAGCCTTGACAATTCCAGAAGTGAAAAACTTCTTCTGAAGAGTTATCGTGAAAAAGAAACTCAAAAGAAATAATAATAATAAAAAAAAAAAAACATGAAGCTGTATGGCCAGCCCTATTTATAGTCTCCAAGTAGTAGAGTTGAAGCTACACCAAACTCTGGAGGATAAAAGTAGCATTTATGTACTAGAGTTTAAATTAAATCTACCATCAGAAGTTTAAAAGAAAACAAAAACTATAACCAGTCAAAATAAGGAATATTTAAGTTATTTACCACTTTAAAACCTCTATAGGTTGTGCCAAGACAATAATAAACAATCCAAATGAACTAATTTCCTCTTCAATGTCTTCACATCTACGTCTTTTGCTGGCTTGCTAAAAATGTTTATTTAGCTTTACTACTCCTTCTAACCCAAACAACATGGAACTTAGTTTTCAATGTTTGGTCCTTCCAATCTCCTCTCTTAGAAGTCTTTTAATTCACATTTTGAAATAAATAAATAAAAATTCCCTTATTTTATAATCAGAGACAGGGTCGAAATTAAGTGTACTTTTTTAGAACTGAAATGTAATTTTGTAATTTTAGTAGCTTATATATTTTTAATTTTTAAAAGACTAAACTAAAATCTTGTAAAATTTAAAAGTCAAAAGTGAAATTTTACATTTTAGGGGGCTAGGGCCCTTGTCAGCCCCCCTCAATGCCACCATTGGTTGTAATGAATTTTAATTTAACAAAATAAGTTTAACATTGATAACAGTTAGATGTGAATTTTGAATTAATAAAAGTAAAATGACTAAGTTCGTAAGAATAAAAATATGAGAATTAAATTCTAAATTTCCGAATAGTACATGGGCTTAAGACATATTTTAACCGTTTGAATAATATTGCTTTTGCATTAATACATGAAGCAAAACTATATTATACTTATGTAATTGTCTAAGGGCTAGTTTGGCAATACTTTTTAAAAGTGCTTTTGAAAAGTTTGGTTTAAAATTTGAGTGTTTAGCATTGCTGTCAACAAGTACTTTTGAGAAATAAAATGTTCATTTTAGACATGTTATTATCAACTAACAAATATGCATTTAAATAATATTTAAATTAGTTAATATTATTATATTTTAGTAAGAATATAAAAAAAAATTATAACTTGTTGTTAATATTTTAATATATTAAATATAAATTTTAAATATTTTTAAGCAATAAATATTAATTATTTATAAATTTAATTAGAATATATAAACTAAAATTTAAATATTTAAATATAATCATTAAATATTTATAATTAGTATTTTTAAAAAATATTTTTTATTTTTAATTAATGATACAATTTTTCTTCCAAAAATACTTTTAGAGCTAGAAGTGTTTTTTTAAACAATGCAGAACAGGCTCTAATTGATTTGGTGTCGCAAATTAACTTGACACCGACTCATTTATGAAATTATTTAAAAACATATTTTAATAAAGAATTCAATATTAATACAATCGTACTTTTATCTTTTTACTATTTTTATATAAAATATTTAAATACAACAACTAAAAATGTAATACACATTAACCCAAGTCAAGCAAATTCTTAATAATCAGCACTATATCATTTTACTTATAACACAATAATTAAGTAATTAGGTATTAAAAAAAATTAAGTAATTAAGTATTAAATTTAAGTTAAAATTAAATACAAAATATAATTAGTTTATTTGATAAATGTAAATTTTAAAAGTTTTAAAGTAAAGTATTTAAGAACTAATATTAAAAGAAATAAAATAAAATTTTGAATTTTTTTACATTAATTGATAAATAAATTTATCAGATTTTACATTTTTATTGTTAAATTCTATAATTTATTTTTTATTATAACTTATTAAACATACTTAAAAGTTAAACTAGTGAAAATATTAATTTTTATTTGGTTTAATTTTTAATGGTTTATGAAACAAAATTTAAATATGAGACAAATACTTTTACAAAAAAAAAATTGTACAAATAATTTAATTATTAAATAAATTAATATATTTTAATTATATTCAACGAAAATAAAAGAAGAAAGCAATTAGAAGCTAATTATAATAATTTTAAAAACTAATTAAAAATTTGATAAAAAAAACCCTAAAGACAGAAAAACGCCATATAAAACTGATAAGAAGGAAGGAAGCTAGGGTTAGTCGTGCGCCAGCCTTCTACGTAGTAACACTAGCGGGAAAGAGAGAAGCCTCACCAACACCGCCGCAGCCACCATGGGTCGTATGCACAGTCGCGGGTATCCTCCTCCTCCTCCTCCTCCCTGTTCCTCCCTATCTATATATGTGTGTGTGTTTTCTGTACATTGTTAACATTTTCCTTTATTTTTATTTTTTCCAGTAAGGGTATTTCAGCCTCAGCTCTGCCTTACAAGAGGACCCCGCCAAGCTGGCTCAAGATCTCTTCTCAAGATGTGAATACTTGAAAGCCCTTTTGTGTTTCCTTGATTAATGAAATGCCCATGGATGTTTTCTAATGGTTCAATGTTAATAATGTATTCAGGTTGAGGAAAACATTTGCAAGTTCGCAAAGAAGGGCTTGACCCCATCTCAGATTGGTGTCATTCTCCGTGATTCTCATGGTATTGCTCAAGTTAGGAGCGTTACTGGCAGCAAGATCTTGCGTATCCTCAAGGCTCACGGTATTATATTCTTCTTCCCCCTTGGATCTTATGATTCACTCATTTTTTATTTCTTGTCTCTGGTGGCTGCAAATTTTCATTTTTATGCTAAGATTGAAACACTGGGTTGCTATTAAATTTATTGTTTTCATGTTAAGGTCTGGCCCCTGAAATTCCTGAGGATTTGTATCACCTTATCAAGAAGGCGGTTGCCATCCGCAAGCATTTGGAGAGAAACAGGAAGGACAAGGATTCCAAGTTCAGGTTGATCCTTGTTGAGAGCCGGATTCACAGGCTTGCTCGCTACTACAAGAAAACAAAGAAGCTTCCCCCTGTCTGGAAATAGTACGTCTCTAATCTCTTCCTATTTTCCCCCCTTGTGTTGATATTGACAGAGCGATTGTTTGATATATAGTGATTTCTTCTGCTGTTGTGTATTTGGGTTCAATTGTTCTTTACATCCTCTCTAGGTCACACGCTGAGCTTTCTTGCAATCTATGTCCAGTTTCTGAACTGGGATTGTTTACTCTAGTCCTTCATTCATACCATTCTTGTCTTGGTGTGTTCAATGTAGTATGTTATGATGGTGCAAGGGACGAACCTAAAGAGTTATCACCATACTTCGCATAATTTCATTACAAAATGGATATTCTGCACATTGTATATCTAAGGCCATAGCATTAGACCATAAGGAACATGTTAATTTGTCCTCCATTTGTTTCAATTGTATTTTTTGTACCATTCTTTGTTATCTGTTACCATGTATGTTTCTTCCTATATATCTGGCCTGTATATATATTATGTTCTCTCCAAAGCTTTGTGTTGCAATATTGATTCCCACATCTCGGTTTGCAGTGAATCTACGACAGCCAGCACTCTCGTTGCTTAAGTTAGGCATGTGGGGTGGTCCAATTTTGGGGGAATCCGGGTTCGATGTGGATGCTACGGTGGAAGCTAGATTGTGTTTTGTTGTTCTAGTGAGATGTCCTGATATAAGACTTTAATTATAGCTGTTAAAATTTTTGTTATGTTTGGAAAAGAAAGTCGAAAACTTGTTTTACTTATGAGATTCTACTTGTTTTCTTTTCGTCCATTTGAAATTTTAAGCAAGAAATCTTTGAATTTTGAAACCGTAGTGCAACCTTTTCCTATAAGGGTTCTCGAAATGGAAGGGATTGGTGTTTGAAGAGGCATTTCTGTGTTCAACATCGGTTCTGTTCAAAACCTTCACATGTACTTTGGTTTTAAAACAATTTCTCCTTCATCTCCTTCGTAGCAACAGATTAAAAATATTAAATATTTATTGATAGCTTAATTTTCATTCATTCATAAGGATGGTATAACTACTAAGTAGGACTGCATTCATATTCTATTGATTATTTCACTAATTATTGTAATTTATTGGTTTTTTTTTATTATCATTAACCCGGTGTTATTTTAAAATGTAGTAAAATAATAAGATAAATATTAAAATTATCTATGAATTTTGATTCAGTATAATTATATATATCAAATTTGAATTGTGATTCATATATATATATAATTTTAATTTGATTTAATTTTTACAAATCACTAACATCATTAAATTAGTACTATTTTAGGTTGATGTATTGTATATACAAATAATTATATTAATCGAATATGAAAATAAATAATTTATTCGTTTTTTTACATGTGTAAAATTGAATTAAAATTAAAATCTTATGTATATATATAAATCACAATTCAAATTTAATATGGAAAAATCAAATTCATATATTAAATTAAAATTCATATATAAATAATTTTATGAGTATGTTAAGAATTACCAGGGTCCAGACAACTACTGTTGAGTGTGAACCCATCAAGTGTTGTAGGCATACAAAGTCCAGCATGATGAGATTCAGGTGGGCCTAGCAACCATCAACCATTGTCAGTTAGCCTCCTTAGATTTGCATGCCTCGTATTTAGATTTATTCATAGGTCGGGTCTGTTAGTCTGAAAATAAATTTAAATAAAAAATAAGGTTTGTTTAAAAAATGAGTCAGCCTTAATTCAACCCGAATTGTTAAAAAAATAAAAAAAATCTGCTATTCTTTTGCTCTTTTCTAACTATTTTACTGCTATTTTCATGTTGTTTTCTCATTGTGTTTTGCTATCATTTTATTATTATGTTACTACTATTTTATTATTTTTTAGATTGTATAACTCTTGTTTTATTATTAATTTTGTTACTATTTAGAGGCATTTGCTTGTTAAGTTACACCTATCTTAGTATTATTTAAGTATAAATAATTTTTAAATTTATTTTTAATTTGTTGAGAAATACTTATTTTAACATTTTTATTATTTTTGATGTATTATATTTTTAATTTTTTATATAAAAAAACAACATAAAAATTAATTTGGGCAAGCTAGGCCCAGGTTTTAGTTTTTTTTAATCAGGCTGAGATTGAACAAAATTTTATGTCTAATTTTTAAATTGAGTCAAGCCTATCAAATAAGCCTAAAGTTTTGGCCCAAACCCAGATTGACCCATAAACAAGTCCATTCATATTCCATCTCATATCAAGTTGGGTAGTCATTAGCACTAGGAGCGAAATTTTTGGGGATTGAAATTAAATTATATATTTTATTATTTTACATCTTTTTAATTTTTAAATGAGTAACATAAAACTGTCATTTTGAAGGTTAAAATGTAATTTTACCATGTACTAACAGTATAGTTTTATACATTTTAAGGGCCGAAAGTATAACTTTTCATTATGGAGGGCCAGAGCTCCTGGTACCGCCCCTGGCACCACCCTATAACCGTGGGATTTGCCACTGAGTATACAGCATCAGCAAAGACTAAGGCTAGCTATGAGATTGCGTCGATGAAAAAGTGACTAGTTTCTTTGAGTGAGGTATGGTAAACCTTTTTATCCTACTCCATGTAGAAAGATGAAACCTTTTTGGGATTCTATACGTTGCAGTCATCCATGGTGGCAGATTCTTTGAAGTTATTGATTTAAGAGTTGGGGAAGTTTCGCCAATGGTATGTTGCTGCTTGGCCCTCTTCTCATTTAGTTGTTTATATTATCTTTCATAAAATACAACGGACAAGGTGTTTAGTAGCAATAAAGTACATAAAATTGTTGCTTTTTTCTTTATTTGCCAAACAACAAAAGTTTGGGTGTGCAGAACTTCACATGAACATGGTGAATTAGGCGGAACTATGTACAAGTGAACTAAATAAGAAAAAAAATATAGATTTCTTTTCCCTTTGTATGCATGGCACCAATATACCATCAAATACCATAAAGGATGTCAAAAGAGTCAGCTTTTAGGTCTCGAACTGTTGGCCGTGCAGAAGACTTTCAGGGCAAAGTGGCAGTACCTTCCTCTACACCAATGTCTTTCACAACAGAGCTTAAAGATGAAGATAGATCATCCTCCATCCTATCATGTTCGTCCTCAAGGAAGGAGCCCTTCCGTCGCAATTCCTTTATCTTGAAAAATTCATCGTAGTGTGATTTTCGTTGCTCCTTAAAGTTCCTACCACTTCGATCTGTTTCAGAATCTGAAAAAAGTAGAACATACTAAAAACCATCAACCAAAGATTGAACACAAGATAATAAATCGTAAGCTAGTGATGACCTGGAAGACTTAAGATTTGGATGGAGTAGTGAAAGGTGTTCGTATCTTCATAACCTTTTTTGGACCTCTGTGTATCGTAGAAAAGTCATCTAGTTCTGTTACTTTCTCAGTAAGTGAATAAGCATTAGAGAATACCATGAGAATCATACGGATGACTCGAGCCAAGAGAAAATGGCACAAGAAAATAATGAAAACTTCCAAGCTATAAGTGAAAGCAAAAGTTTAGAAGCTATAACCCTTGAAATGATAATGTTCCACATCATGAATCTTTCCAGACACATCCCACCATTCCTCCAAAAAGATGAAAAAGGATCATGAGATGATAAATTCCACTAGGAAAAACAAGGGCTTTACCCATCACAAGGTTGTCTGCTAGAACAAGCCTCATATCATTTAGACTGAAAACAATCACTTTTAATCTTTTGAAAGATGAAGTTGTCATCAAATATGTTAACCAACTTAAAGGAAAGTGAAACATTTCTCAATATGCTATGAAAAAAAGGACAACTTAAAAGCACAGATAGTAAGAAAACCTTCTTCGTGAGCCACAGCATTAGCGTCATCACCCGAAGATGTCCAGCCAGCTGAGCACCCAGTTGTTTTTCTACTAGGGGAAGCCACATCCTTCAAAGCAGGGCATAAATTTTTTGCATCCATATCATCGATACAATCATTGAAAACATGTCTTACAGGAGACAAAGACACTACAAACCAATATCAGATTTTATCGTGAGAAAAGCAATTCAATCTTTTTTCCCTTTTAAAAAAAGCACTCAACAAATGTAGACGTAACGTGAAAACAAAACTAGAGCAACTTTCTCTAATATCCAGCATGTATTTAAACTTAAAATAATAGATTTCTTCAGAAGGGTTTATGAGTATACCATCATCATCATCAATCATAGGGTGGTACGGCGTCTTGGGTTCAGTTATTTTCTGCCTTACAGGTTTATTTGCTTCAATTTCCTTAAGTTTTTCCTCATTCCATCTTACACGCCTAATGCTACCCCTAAAAAGAATTATTAGATCCAAGGCACAACTAGAAACTATAGAAAATTATATATATATCTTTCTTCAGCAAAAAACCTGTATTAAAATGAATGTGTAAGTAGGAAAATGAAAAAAGATTATGCAAAATGGGAATTTTGTACGAAAATAGCTAATATTTAACCATTTGAGTCAAGAAACTCAAACTCCAGCCATAGCCTAATCAAGGCTGTGATAAGATGCCAATATTTAGATGAGTTAACCATATCCTTCCACATTATTAAAGCGTCATATCCCCATAATGCATTGTCACTCGACAACACACACACATTTTTTTTTTTTTTTTTTTTGAGCAAGACAACACACACACGTATATGTATATATAATGGGTACATTTTCAGTTACCCCTTTTTATTATAGAGTAATAGTATCATGTACTGTTTCATCAAACCATTAACTAATACATTTAGGAGAGCCTTTCTAAAATAGAGATACCATACGAATATATTAAGTAATTTGAAAATCCATTCTGTGTTAAATCAAACAATCTGCACGATCAACATACTAAATAAACCAACATCTAAAGCTGCTAAGGTGAACCCTAAAGAGGGAAAACACAAGCGAACAACTGCAGCTAAAGACATTGAGATTATTGAGCAATGAAAGAAAATGCATCAAATATAGCAATAACTTCGCATTACACGGTATCAAGAACAATGATAAAAACAATTTCAAGTTAACCACCAATTAACTCTACATCCCATCCATCTCCTTCTAGAAGAAAAAGGAAATGGAAAGGAAAGAATATGGGAAGATATTACAATTACTTCATCCGGAAATTTCTTGAGTGCCAAAAGCAAGCTTCAAATGAACCTGATCCACTGAAACATTATAATAATCACTTATCAAAACCTCAATGTATGAAAAATGAATCATGTAAACTATTATACAAATATCAAATACAAAGTGATAGATTTATCCATGAGCTTATCGTAGCTGTTATTTATGTAAAGCATAAAACTGGAAGGAAAGAAACAAACTGAAAGGCAAACAATGTCTGGACTTGATAAAAATAAAAATTGAGAAATTAGGTATTATGGAAAAGTAGAGGATATAACACCAAATTCTCTCAAAAGCATAACTAGATCAACTCCAAAGGAAAGCCATGTCAAACCTAATAAAGAAATGCTAATAGCATCTATGAGAGGAAGAAATTACAGGGAATCATCCCAAAATAAACTAAAAAAAAAAAAATCCCCAACAAGGGCTTCAACATTAGAATTGTAGGCGGGAATCTCATTATCCCAAGGCTACAAGGCTATATACATCGACATGCAACTTGAACTAGCTTTGTTGAGTTGCAAGGACTCTCATTTCCCGATTGTACACAAGGTTAATGCATTTGAGGTTTACTGTTCTTAAAATAAAACAAGGAGAGGCATCATATATCTACATTCAAAAATAAAAAATTCATGATCCAATTAACTACTCTAAACGAAATAATGATTACAATTATATGCAAATTCAACCAAGAACCACAAGGAGAAGGAAGCAGGGTGAAACCCAGAATTAGAACAAGTACCCAATAATCCATTGAATGAAATGTATAGAAGGAGAATGCATGGAGAAATACAATTTACAAGAAAAGTTTGATACGATCAAATTATCAATCCCAAAAAATGAAAAAAACATTGTTGTTCGTTTTATTGAATGAAATTGAAGTAGAGGGAATGAAAAAGAAATTGGCGATAGAAAATTGTACCTTTGGATTGATCCTCTTGGCTATCGTAATTGTATGAAAATGTTATTTTGAGGCTTTTATTATGTCTAACTTTTAGTTAAATTCGGATGCAATGGAGTTACCGCCACCTTCGGTCTATTTCACTTTTACTATCACGTCACCTCTCCTACATTTTGCCACCTCAAATCAACTTTTTATTAAATCATGATACAGAAAAACAAAATAAATATTTTTAAACTTAAAATGTTCTGTACACCGCGGGATCAACAAAATCCCTCTACCCCTTTCGTCTCTTTATTTCTTTTCTACATCAATCTTTTCCTTTTTAATTCACCGCCTCTATTTTGCATTATACCTTTTAATTTTACTATCATCTCAACAACCCTCCTCACATGGCTTAACAATCAATCTACCATTTCTTTCAATATGAGGGAGGCAATTAACTCTTCACTTGATTAGGGGTGGAAGAGAATCAAGATTTTCAGTTTATTTCAGATTTCTTCTTACCCCCCCCCCAAAAAAAAAAAAAAAAAAACTTCTACAACATGAACTCTGATGGGTAAAAGAAGATCAATAGATTTTTCAGAATTCATTTCCTTTAATTTGGCAAGTCATTTTTCTCTATTTTTCATCATTGTTGTTTAATTTCAAACCAAATTTGAAAAACTTAATCATCAATGTTTTTTTTCTTTGTTAGCAAGCTTAATGTGAAATTGAGCTTTATACTTTTCGTAGATTTTCGTCATTGATTCATCGATATTTTAATTTCTTTTTTTCAATTTTTTGTGATTTCCATTGAAGTTTACCTTCTTTTTTTTTTTGAATTTCAATTATGACTTTTTTTTTTTTGGTGTTTTGGTGATTTAAATAGTTGAAGCTGAAAACTTATTTACTAATATATTGTATTTTTCTATTTTCTATTTATTGTTTAATAGGGATTGGATAGTGATAGTATATTAAGAGAGTTGTATAGGTTTTGTATTAAGTATTGAGATCACTAATCTCACCTAGCTAGAGAAAGGTAACATTCGAGCTTCATCCCTCTCAATAGTCAATTCACTAATCACAATAGAATTGTGTTTACAGCCTAAATTGCGCAAACAATCAAACATTTTCATTCCACGTTCCAAGTATTAACAATTGTCTAATTCAACAAAATGCATGGGAAGAATGACATGATTCTACTCATCATGTATGTAAATAAAGACACATTTGCTTATATTTATTTATGGCCTGGGGAGATCAGAAATAATTAGAAACTTGAGTTTTTCATTTTCACTCTCGAGTCAACATTACTGCTGTTGGGAAGATTTACTGTGGAGACTGAGAAAAAGTGTTAGACGCATATGCAATTGAAGCCTGGAGTTCATATGAACTGAACATCAGGTTGTTCTAAGACCTGTACTTCTTTCTGCTCTCCTGTTGTTTGGGTTTTTTTGTTTTTTACATCTTTTGCTTATTGTCCCTTCCTACAATATAATATTTTTCTCAACGAATTCAGATTTAATTGAGTTAATTTAAGTAATTTTTTTAATATACATGATATTTAAGCTCAACATATTCAACTATTACGTTATTCTTGTGGATGCAATTAAAAGATCATATTGCTTGGCATGATTTACAAGGATAACGAAATTCATGTCATGAATACTGGATAAAATGTCTTCAAATACATTATTATTATTCCAGCTGAAAAGCAGCTATAGACAAAAGAAACTGTTACTGATAATGCATAGGCACAAATGACTTCATACACCTGACATAGTGAACAGTCAACTATAAATGCTATCTTATCATGGCAAAAATCCACCTATGCATGCTTATTACATTTCATGAACATTTAAACATGCTTTTTCAATACAAAACTGATTTTTTATTTTATTTTAAATATCATAGTTTTGGTTCCAGGAAAGAAAGAATCTGCTTCCAGATCTAAGTGGGGGAATTTGACAGGCAACCCTTACTTTTTTGTTTTTTGTTTTTTATGTTCTTTCTTTCGCAGAACCAATACATTCCTGCCAAAAAAAAAAAGCTTAGCATATGGAACAACATAAACAGAATTGAGATCAGTTGTGCAGTGGGTTTGGTCCTCCAGGGACAACTTTGTGCGAGACATCGTGAGCCGCCGTGTACTTCTTGTTGTTCCCAGAAACAGAAGCATAATAACTTGAAGAAAAATGGTGTGCAAATGAAAACTTTGTTTGCTGGTAGGAAGCCCAGGTGAGTTGCCGACAACTAGAGAGATGGACTGTTGCTAACATAACTGCAAGAATCAGAAGTGGAAGAAAAGGACTGGGAGTTCTCATGCTCTGAAAGGACTGCCAGTGTTGGGAAAACAAGATCTTCTTCTGAGTTGGATTTCTAGATTTCAAGGTCTATATATAATGGTAGCAGGCAACCAGTTAGAATGACATGAATGCCCATATTCTAATCATTATTAGCCCCAATTGGGATTAAGTCTAAACAGAGCCAAGAATTGGGTAGGGGTTTAATATCAGATATGAAGTTTGAGCTACAGATAAGGTTTTTTAAGTCGGCATATGTATGTTAATGAAATCCAGCAAGATTTCATAACTAGTTTTCTGTGATAATTTTGTTGTAATATGCTGGAAGGCAAATAAGGTTCTTTCTTAGCAAAGAATGATTAAACGTGTCTCCTGTCATTTTCAAGCAGAGGTTAGTCGTGTTTTAAGGGACCAAAGCATTGAATAAATTGTACGTTTGATTGGATATGTCAATGGCTCTCAATATTCATCTCAACTGCCAGCCTCATAAAGTGAAATTGTTTTAACTTAAATCACCAGTCCTTTCACCTTTACCCTTCCATTGTACCTAACCTGTTCCTTCCTTGGCTTCAGGGACCTCATTAAGAGGAGCTTTTATAGCACCAGATTTCCCCCCCCCCCCCCCTCTTTTTGGTGTCTTAAGACAAATTCATATCTAATTGAGTCAAGTTGGATCCCGATGAGTAGGAGCACTTATTTTCTCATTGTGTCTACACTCCTATTTTGACATATGAAGAAATATAAGGTATATAGCTAAACCTTGAACACTAGATTGAAGAAAGGAAACTTTGTTCAACTGAAGAAGAAACAATACAGACTTATTTTGTGAAAAATGAACCTTCCCTTGATTTGTTTATTGTGCATTTTTTACAGCACTATCTGGCTAACAGACTTCGCTTAACAACATAACTGCTTGTACAACAAACTAACAGAATTACAACTCTATTACTTACTAACTCTATTAGCCGGAGTCAATACTCTAGCATTCACCCAGCTTCTGTACGGGTAAAACCTGAAGGAGATTACGAAAACGTGCAAAACAGGTCGCCGAAAGTGGTTTGGTAAGAACATCGGCTACTTGATCACAAGCCGGAACTTCCCCGACGACAACAGATCCATCGGCAACTTTCTCCCGAACAAAAAACAGATCTAACTCAACATGCTTGAACTTAGAGTGCAAAACAGGATTAGCTGCAACAGCTACTGCACCGGAGCTATCACACCAAATAGTAGGAGTATCATCTGATTTGACCTGTAACTCCTGAAGCAACGAGAGGAGCCATGTAACTTCACCAGTAGCTAGCGCAAGACTTCGGTATTCAGCCTCTGCCGTAGACCGAGCAACCACTTGTTGTTTCTTTGATCCCCAAGAAACAGGTGTTGTGCCAAAATATACACAAAACCCGGAAGTTGAGCGTCGATCATCAAAATCGAGCCCCCAATTGGCATCGACATACGCGCTTAATGACAAACGATCCGAGCGCCTAATGACAACTCCATACTCAATAGTACCACAGAGATATCGCAAAATGCGTTTGAGAGCAGCCATGTGAACAGTGGTGGGGCTATGCATAAATTGACATACCCTATTGACAGCGTAAACAATATCAGGACGAGTAAGAACTACGTACTAAAGTGCGCCAGCAAGACTTCTATACTCAGTCGGATCGGCCAACGGTTCACCATCGTTTTTGGATATTACAGACGAGCTTACCATAGGAGTGTGGACAGCTTTTGCATTCAACATCGAAGCGCGATCAAGAATATCTCTTATGTATTTTGTCTGACATAAATGAAGACACCCTAAGGTGTTTCGATGGACCTCAATCCCGAGAAAATAGTGTAGATTACCCAAGTCCTTGAGCGAGAACTTTTCGTTGAGCAAGCAAACAAACTGATCAATATCGGTAGTCAAGCTTCCACTGACTATGATGTCATCTACATATACCAAGACATAAAGAGTGGCGGCAGGTTGAACTCGAACAAACAACGACGCATCAGACTTTGAAACAATAAAGCCAATAGACACAAGAAATTGTTTCAGCTTTTCAAACCAAGCACGTGGTGCCTGACGCAGACCATATAACGCTTTCTTTAGACGACAAACAAGTGGCTTACCAGATGAGTCATACCGAACATAGCCTGGTGGTTGGTGCATAAAAACTTCAGTATCCAATTCCCCATTCAAAAAGGCATTATTCACATCGACCTGTCGAAGAGACCACCCTCTGGACACGGCAATAGACAGTATAACACGAATAGTAGCCGGCTTGACAACTGGACTAAACGTTTCATTGAAGTCACAACCCGGCACTTGAGAACAACCTTTGGCTACCAATCTGGCTTTTCGTCGAGCAACAGTACCATCTGGATTCCTTTTAATTTTAAATAACCACTTACACCCGATAATCTTGCGATTTAACGGAAGAGGAACAAGCTTCCAAGTGGAGTTGTGAATAAGGGCATCATACTCGGCCTGTGCTGCAGCAGTCCACTCAGAAGACAAAAATGCTTGTTCTATTGTAGACGGTTCTGTAGCCTCAACGGTCATTGCTTTGGGTTTGAAAACCCCAGCCTTGGCTCGAGTCACCATCGGATGAACATTACTTTCCGGAATCCTGAGACTAGGTAACTGATCAGTATTAGTAGGAATAGAAGGAGGGTCCAACGGACGTGTGTCAACTACTCCCGGAGGACAAGACAAATCAGCATTATCATCAGTACTTTGACGACTAGATTCAGCAACAGAGTCAGTCAAAACTGGGTGAGAGGAGGACGCAACATTACCAGCGGATGACGACGAAGTAGAATTCAATAGTGTTGTCGAAGTGTCCATAGAACAAGGAGAAATATTACGAACTAGAGGGAACGCTGGTGAAACAGTTTCCTTAGACCCTAAGCCTGTGCTTTCAGACTGACCTTTATCTTGAGAGGACAAGAACTTACTTTCATCAAAAATAACATGTCGAGATACAACCACCTTACCATCCGGAAGAAGACATTGGTACCCTTTGTGCTGAGTACTGTAGCCCAGAAAAGTAGAGGGTTGTGATCTAAAATCCAGCTTGTGTTTTGTGTGCGGACGTAGATAAGGATAACAACAGCAGCCGAACACTCGTAAATAATCATAAGTGGGTTCATGACCATACAAGGCTGAAAAGGGAGACTTTTCGTGTAGAACCGTCGTTGGAAGTCGATTGATGAGATGTACTGCGCAACAAAATGCATATCCCCAATACTCCATGGATAGTCCTGCTTGTGCTAACAAAGTGATGCCCATTTCTACAATATGTCGATGCTTGCGTTCAGCAATCCCGTTTTGTTCAGAGGTATAAGGACACGTTAGCCGGTGAACAATTCCATTTGAAGCCAAAACAGATGCAAAAGCCCAGTATTCTCCACCCCAGTCACTTTGAAACTGTTTTATCGACTTGCCGAATTGTGTTTGTACCAACTTCGAAAACCGTACAAAACACTCTAATGCTTGAGATTTCTGACTTAAGAGGTAGATCCAAGTAAACCGAGTGCATGCATCAACAAACGACACATAGTACCATTTATTGTCACTGGCTACAGCCCCAGGACCCCACAAATCAGACACAATTAACTCAAATGGTTTATACACAGTAGTAGACAAAGAAAACGGCAATTTATGAGATCGTCCTTGTTGGCATGCAGCACAGATGCGATTAGTACAGTCCTTATTAAACTTGATGTTACATGAGTCTAAAACATTTTTGACAACAGCAAAAGATGGATGACCCAGGCGATTATGCCATAAGTCAAAGACAGAACAGTCAACAATTTTATTCTGAACCTTAGTGTGAGCAACAAACGGGACTTCAGCAGGTACAGGAAAATGATATAGTCCGTCACGTATGTGGCCCTTCAGCAGGATCGCCCCCGTCTTTAGGTCCTTAATGACACAATATGTAGGGTGAAACTCAAAAAACACGCCATTCTCATTAGCAAACTGAGACACCGACATGAGATTCTTTCTTATAGACGGCACACATAACACATTTGACAACCGAAGCAACCTAGATGAAGTAGATAAAAACCCAGTACCAACTGATGAAATCTGAGCAGGAGTGCCATTCCCCATTAAAAGAGAGGACATACCTGTGTAAGGTGTGGCGTCACGAAGAGCCGTTGGGGCCCGACAAACGTGATGACTGGCTCCCGAATCAGGATACCACGACGTATTACCGACAGGTACTGGAATAAACGAGTCAGTACCACAGTCATTAGAACCAACTTGAGCAGTATGAATATGAGAGCCTGGCGTATCTGAATAATCCGAAGCATGTAAATCTCCAAGTCTAGGAAGTCCAATACAGGGATCGGATTCAGAATAAACTCGGGCACGTGGTTTTGTACACCAAGGAATCGAATCACCGCCCGCCATAACCTGATCCAGCTTGTTATCACACGACAAGGGCCCAATAAATCCTCTATTTTGCTGCCCAAAATTTCGTATATCAGGATCATAAGAAGGCCCAAAATTCAATGGCCCACGTGGTCTGGGAGCATTGTTTAAGCAAGAGTATGACCCACGTGCCATTTGAGTATCAACACCAGCCACACATTGTTGACCATGAGCACCCCAATTTTGACCATAATTTTGACCGAGTGGAGGCTTATTTTGACCACAATTTCCAGCCAAATAATGACAATGTTGACCACTATGAAATTGATGTTGACCAGGGTTATTAGAAAAATAACTCACCCTTGGGGATTTAAAACCCCATTCGACACCTTCATCTCTCCCAAACGCACGAGCGCCGCCTCCCACATACACTGGTCCATTCGACACCACTGGACCACCATGGTTTTCCACCAGAGGCATCGTCAGTGAGGTGTCAGAATCACGGTGATAGTGATAGTAACATCGCTGGGCAACATGGCCAAAGTGGCTGCAGATCTGGCACTGCACACGCGGACGAAACGACCTTCCACGACCTCGAGAGGATGAACGCCCGCCACGGAAGCTTTCCACCACCGGAGGCGACTCAGACTCAACAAGATTAGCATGGAGAGAGAGATCCTGGATCGCATGAGTCTGCCAGCTCTCACACTCCACAAGCGCAGTAACAAGCCGATTGAACGAGAGAAGACTAGGGGCCATAGAAGCGAAGGACACAACGGTCTCAAACTCCGTTGGTAGGCCGGCCAAGACAATCTCTATCTTTTTGTCATCAGAGATCTGAGATCCTGAAGTTTCCAACAAGGCACAAAGAGTTTTAATCCTAGCAACGTAAGCTTTAACAGTCTGATTACCTTTCTTTAGTGAGTGAAGTTCATGTCGTAGGCGCGACTGTTTGGCTCTGGTATCGGCTGCGAACAGATCTGTTGCTGTGAGCCACACATCACACGCTGACTTAGCATCGGTGAACGATGGCAGTAAGGAGGCACTTATCGTAGAGAGGAGCCAGGAGGTGAGAAACCGGTCTTGTTGCTTGAAGACTGAAGCCAGAGGATTAGGGACCAACGAGCCATCAGCACTAGTAACAAACCGTACCGGAGGAGGCAAGGTTCCATCAAGAAAACCAACAAGATCGTAACCGTCAAGTAGAAGCTTGATCTGTTGCTGCCACTGTATGAAGGTATCATCCGTAAGCTTGACCACTTCGTGACGCGAAAATGACGTAACCACACGATCGCCACTAAATGGTACACAACTCGACTCAGCAGAAGCGTCACCAATAGCCATGACTCCCAAGACTTATCTGGCGACTGATACCATGAAGAAATATAAGGTATATAGCTAAACCTTGAACACTAGATTGAAGAAAGGAAACTCTGTTCAACTGAAGAAGAAACAATACAGACTTATTTTGTGAAAAATGAACCTTCCCTTGATTTGTTTATTGTGCATTTTTTATAGCACTATCTGGCTAACAGACTTCGCTTAACAACATAACTGCTTGTACAACAAACTAACAGAATTACAACTCTATTACTTACTAACTCTATCAGCATATTCGTCTATACGATGACTATCTTCAGCAGGGAATGCATCACCTTCTGTAGCTCCTAAGGCTTTCACCATTTCCATCCCCTTAAGTTGCTGGAAATCTGGAACTCTATTCTTGATGCTTCCAACCTTTAACATACTTGGTCTTGGCCTTATACTCCGCTTCCAATTGGAATGGACCAAGGTCTGAGATGCCATCATTTTAATTCTTTTGTTTTCTTCATAAAATATCTTTGCATGGGCTCTGCTAGCTTCCTTTAGTTTACTCCAAAAAAAAAAGGCATAAGGTCCATAAAACATACTGCAAAAAAAGATGAAATTCAGGTTGACAGCTCAAAACTTTCTGATTCATTTAATGCGTAATTCTTGCACTTATATGATTGACCATGCCTCAGGCAAATCCTACAACCATTATAAGTGTTTCAGCTGTAACCATCACTTAGAAAACTAAACTTCGCCACTTACTAGACAAAATACCCTACAACTAGGACAGTTTATTAGTTTTGGTTAAATTTTTGTTATTAGTCCCCATTAGATTTTGAAAATGCAAAACTTAGATAAATTAATTTAACAATTATAATTTGGTTAAGACTGAAATTATAAAATTTAAAAAATGATGAAATAAATTATAACCTTACTCCTTTTTATGTTATATAAAGTAAAATAGAATGACAAATAATCACAACACTAAAAAGGATTCTATAAATGGGACCCATATAAGTTGGCATCCCATTCCAATAATTTAACTTCTAAAGATTCTATATTTCATTAGTTATTATTTGGGTAAAAGATGATAAGCAAAACAAAGAATTTAATGGGCATCAACCAAAGCAAGCATCCTAACTCCAGTGTAAACGAAAACCCAAAAAGAAATTCTATAAACGAAATCCAAGTAATAATCCAAAACCAGCCCCAAGAAATCTTGTTCTAATTCATTTGCAATGTTTCTGGATTTAAAAAGCTTGATACGACTACGAAAAGCGCAAAATGAAAATGAAGGAAAACCCAAAATTGAATAAGCCTGACGATGAGATTGGAGAATTCCCTTTTAACCCATTTCATCACAACAAACAGTAATTATAAGTATCGTACCAACCTAAGAAAATATGATCTGGTATTGAATGAATATATCCTAAGTCCAAATCACTTGTAAGATGATTAGTTTATACGTAACATGCAAGTAATAAATAATTATCAGTTTTGATTAAGTGATATTGGATGTTAATTTCAAAAATCTACCTTATGGGTTCAAATCATCAGATCAATCATGTTTGTGGTGTGTGAGCTAATAATAATATGTAATAGATGTAAGTGAATGGTAAATAATTGTTGCATATTTTTTTTATGATGTGCAAATGTATATAGTCGCTCTCAAGTAATATAGTAGTAAATATTAGAGTTATCGTCTCTACAATAATTGATTTTAAAACAAGAATTGTAAAATTGACAAATGACAATTTCGAAAGTAAATAAAAGTCTGATTGGATTCAAATAAATATGCAAAGCAAATTACAAATAGTAACAAAAATTAATAACGATGAATTGAAGAGCCAGAATAATTATTTTCCTCTAACATGCAATTACTGATAGCAATGTTGTGGCAATGCCACAATTTATTACTCCAGAATCGACAGTTTATATGTAACACACCTTACCTGACCCAATCGTCGGGTCTGAGCTATGAAATGCTACATCCGTTGTCGGAGCAACTACAATTAAATACGTAGTAATGATCATCCACACATGCAAATCAAGTGTCAACCACATTTTTTTTGGTGAATATAAAAAAAACAACTTAGAACCTTCTAAGAGGCATAAAATGCTTTGTCTTGTTGGAGGGCCATAACCACCACATCAGGCGGTGCTTCAAATATCCGGAGAGAATTCTGCCAAGAGAGTCCCATTTTCGCCATTTGGTCTGCTATTGAGTTGCGCTCCCTGGGAACATGTTTAATTTCCCAATGACCTTCAGAGTGTAGCAGTCTTTTAATTCTTCTGAGTATTGTAGTTCCAGAGTCCACAATATCCTTCATGGACAAGGCCTTAACCACTTTTAATTTATGCTAAACAATCCTTTTTTAGTCTTAATCGAGCTTACGGAAGCTCTATTGTCAACCTGAGCATGAAACAAAACCAAATTGTAAAGTTGTAAAAGTTCAGGACCAACGTTGTGATGTCATCTCTTCCACGTCATGATGTTACCAAAATAGTATGTCACATCACGATGTCACATACTGTTGGCCAACATTGTGATAAGGTAGGTAGGTTGTTGGGACATGGACCCTGTCATGACATCAGGCCACTCGACATCGCGACGTCACATACTGCCGGTCAATATTGTGACGAGGTAGATAGGTCGTCGGGGCATGAACCCTGTTTTTTGTAAAAATGAACCATTTTGATACCTATTTCAAGTGCTCCAAACAATCATTCAAAATATGCATCAAGCATTAACTTCATTTGATTCAAAACATGCTAGAAATATGTTAGACAAGCTCAACAAGTCATGTTCAATCATCTCATCAATACTTTCGTTACTTAAACATCAACAACACTTTAATTACTAAGTTTTTTAAAAGTGAATTTTACTAGATTTAAGCTCAATTCAACTAACCCATTAATTAATTATTAAGATTAAAAGATTTAGTTCAATTTACCATCAGAGAAACTTTGCGAAATTGAGTTAAATGACATATAATATTAAGTGTTGAATTATGAATTCTTGTAATACATGTTAGATTTGAAGTGGATACAATAAATTCAAGCTTCAACTAAGTTTTTGATTTTATGATTAATTAATTATTATTAAGGACCTAAATGTAAATAATAAGAATTTTGAGGTTTGTTAGTGAATAATGTTAGAATAAGGTCCCTGTAGTATTTTTATAAGACCAGATTTAAATTTGATCAGGTAGATTGTGAGATACGAGTATTTCAGATACTAGGATTCAAAAAGGTTAAATAGGGTCGTACATCTCATGACATTATTGTTAGTGAGCCACTGAATGGCTAACCATGCCATTGATTATGTGTCTATATACTTATATAGAGAATGAATTGGAAAAAAGTGAAGCAAGCAAAGGAAAAATTAAAATTGTTGATTAAACCCTGAGAAAAACTTGCTCATTTTGTGTTTTGAAAGGTAAATTCTCATGGAACTTACTATATTTCCTTTTTTTTTTTTGTATGTTTGTATGAATTCTTTGTTCATAGTATTACTAGTATGTAACACACTAAAAATGGATGAACTAGACATGCTTGGCAAGGAAGCATTAATGAATTATGAATGAGATGAAATGGATACTATGTTAAATATGGAATGTAAGTATGCCTATATGCATAGTAATATGCTTGATGAGATATGGCCAAGAGAAGGGCTAATGATCTTTTTTATGTTATATGATAAGTATATGTTTAGTATAAAGCTACGACTTATGAATTATGACAATTGAAATGTAATTGTTGAAAGTAAATGTATGATCATTAATGATATATGCCCATGTAAACCTGGTAGAAAGGATATGATACAACTGGCATGCCAATAGAGTCATATGTACATTTCTGTACGGGTTTCGGTAGTGATATGAAGACTATTTATGTCATTGGATGATGTAGCATTTGTTGTGGATCATTGGATATGAATTGTCTCTAAGGAAACCTTGGAGTGGTGGAGGGATGTACTTGTGTGTTTATATGTATGTGTGTCTTTGATACCTTTGAGCCTAGCAGTTACGTGTTTTAGTGTGGTGTAGTTATTTCCCTTTTGAGCTATCTTGGTGTGGTGTAGTTCACTCGTGTATCCACGTTCATTTTTACTACGGTTGCATTAGACGAAATGTTAAATTAAATATGATTTTGAGTAATGAAAAATGAACCTGATATAACATGTTATGAATCACTCTAGATATAATTGGCATGGTATGGATGAGTAACTTATTGGAAGGAATTAGGAGTTATATAATCATATAAGAATGACACGGTTTTGGTTGTAATTATGATATTTGACACTTGAACGTGTGTATATATATGCTTTACCTTGCATTGTAATGCTATGTGCCTTGTTTAGCTAAATTTGTGCTTAGTTCACTTGGCATTTTGAACTTATTGAGCATTGAATGCTTACTTGCCATTGCTTTTTTATGTATAGTTCTTCAACTATTGGAATTCTCAAAGCCTATTTGGTATATATACCACATATCTATAAGATGATAAGAGTGTGCTTATTTTTTTTATATAATGTCGTGACATGTACATAGGGTGTCTTTTATAAGTAATGGTTAAACTCATGCAAATAAGTGTTAAGTTTGATCTTGTTATGATGAAGTTAGAAAATGCCTAGTTATTTGTTATATATCGTTGATTGAATCTTTTTTGTTATCATATGCTTTATTATTCTCTTGTGCATAGGTTTATTTGATATGGTATGAAGTTGATATGTGGTAACAAGTTGGTTGGATGGTAATTTGGCATTTGAAATAATGCCTACAATGCAATGTGTTGAGTTTTTGGGTCATTTAGACCATTTGAGATTGGTATTTGGTAGGTTCAGTGGAAAATATGCAAAATTTAGGGAATTTGTCCTTATTAGTGTCGCGATATTAAACCTCTATTCCCATTGTCGCGACATTCTCCTATTGAAGTCACAACCCTCGTCCCATTGCCTTCAATGTCGCGACTTGCTTCTGTTGAAGTTGCGACACGAAACCTTCTACCATCAATGTTACGACGTTCTCTTGTCGAAGTCACGACATCATATTACTGTCTTTATGCTCGTGACTCAACCCTTTTGAAGTCATGACATAAAGTTATTGCCCACATTGTCGTGACACTACTCATTGATGTTGCAACAACACCCACCTATTTTAATATTTTTTACATTTTAGTCCCTCAATTGTTATCGAGGTATCATGAGAGCTTTCATAAGCCTACTTATAACTTGGATTTGAATAAATGATGTTTTTTGAAATATAAAATATCCACTATCTTGTATGAATTGTCTTACTAGATTTTGAAATTAAAGTGTAGTTACTTTGACAAAGAATGTGGTGTCTCATATCTTAGAACCGACGATCGGGTTGTGATGATGTCACGAACTAACTGATGGAGCTCGAAACTAACTTTTATTTCAACAAAGGCAAGCGCACCTATCGAACAGTAGTATAGCTGTGGTGAGTCCGAAATATCGTATCCTCAAGGACCAAGAGTACTAGTATTGACTATCTTTTTATTATCTAGCCTAATAATTAAGGGAATTTATTTTTAATCTAAAATTAACTAACTAATTTAATTAACTATGAAAGCGACGGAGAGCGAATTGGGGAAAATTACTTTTGGACAACTTATATGAGATAGGCAATACCTAAGGAAGAATCCACCTAGACTTCACTTATTACTTTTGATTCATGCGATTTATTCACTTGGCTTAATCCATAGAAATCCCTAAATTATATTAATACCTCTTTCGAGGCTACTAACAACTGACTCTAGGTTGATTAATTGAAATCTCTTTTTAATTAAAACCCCTATTGTCGCATTAACTCGATCTATGGATTCCCTTATTAGGTTTGACCCTAATCCGGCAGATTTTCGTCGCCCTATATCTAAGGTTGCAATCAACTCCGCTTAATTGTGTTGATCTACTCTTAAACAGGGACTTTTGCTACACTAAATAAGCACATTCGGCTTGAATTAATAACCTGAATTATCAAAACAAGAATAAGAACTCACAATTAAGAATAAGCACAAGTATTTATCTCATAAATCAAATAATAATAAGATTCGTCTTAGGTTTCATCCCCTTAGGTATTTGGGGAATTTAGTTCATACTAAAAGAGGGAAACATCATAATAGAGGAAAAACAACAAAACATAAGAAAACCCAAAAACTTCTAAAGAACTTGATGGGAGATTCTCCGTCTTGATGGAGATCCTTCTCCTAAGCTATTCCCATTGGCTGTCTTGGAGTATTTTCTCCTTCTACTCGGCGTCTATTCGACGTCTTGTCGACCTCTCCTTTTAGGTTGCCCCCTAGGGTGTTTATATAGGCTTCGAGATGCCTTTCTTGGCCCACAAGTATCCTATTCCAAATAGAATTCATCCTTATTTCGGCAGGGACACGCCCGTGGTCGATAGTTCAGGTCGTGGTCAATTCTGCTCACCGCACACGGCCGTGTGACACGCCCGTGGTCGATCCTGCTCGCCACACACGGCCATGTCCAATGGTCCAGGCCGTGTTGATTTCCTAGGTAGGCCAATTTTGCCCCTTTTTGGCCCGTTTCTCGTCCTTTTCGACTTCCTAAGCTCTCCTGAGTATAAAACATGAAATTAAGAGATTAGGAGCATCGAATTCATCAAATTCAATGGAAAATCATCCAAAATTAAGCTAAGCATGGGATTAAAATATGTGTAAATTATGGTTTATCACTAACTAAAATACAACAAAGGCAAACTGTAACGACCCGAAATCCGTGGGCACCAGAAAAAAAAATGTGTTATCGGGCCTCTGTCTTAGTAAATCGAGTTAGTAAATAATCATTAGGAGTAATTATGAGTCTAGTAGTGTGCTTAATTAGATTTTTATTTAGTGAATTTAGCTTAATTGAGAGTAATTAGGAAAAAGGATCAAATTGAATAAGGAGTAAAAGTCTAATTGTAGATTAAAAGAAAATAAAAAGGACCAAAATGGCAATTATGCCATTTAGCATAAGTTGAGGCGGCATAAGCTTAAAAAAAATCTGAGATTTTATGTGTTAAAATATATTATTAAATAATTATATTAATATAATATTATATTATATAATAAAGTAAATAGTAAATGAAATAATAAAAAAAAAAAGAAACAAAGAAGAACAGAAAAGAACAGAGAGCATACGAAACAAGCAGGAAAGAAAGAAGAAAAGAAGGAAAAAGGAAAAACTAAAGATTCAAGGTTTTAAACTTTAAAAGGTAAGTCAATCAAGTCCTATTCTTTTAATTTTGATGTTTTAGAAGCTTTAAAGCAAGATTTTGATGAAACTAAGTTGATATTTTGAGAGTTTATTGGTTTTTAAGTATAGTTTATGTTAAAGAAAAGATGAACAAGGGGTTAAATTGAATGAAATTTAAGTTAGAGTTAGTAAAAGGATTAAATTGTAAAGTAAGCTATAAGTTTTGTATTATAGGGATTGATTTGGAAGAAATTATAAATTAGGGTTTTATTATGAAAATTTTGTAATCAAGTTGAATATGGAAGGAATTTAAGTAGAATCAAGCATGAATTAAGTTAAGAAAATAAGTAAACTTAACTAGGATTTAATTGCAAAATAAATCATAAGAAAACAGATTTAAGACAGCAGCAGTAGAGTAACTTTGAAAATTCACCAAAAATCGTAGAAATGGAATTAGAAGTTGAGTGAGATATGAAATTAAAGCTTATTGAGTCTATTTTCATATGAAAGAAACAGAGATAGCAAATAAGTTCTGTATTGTGAGATATTTAAATTTTAGTGAAACTGGTTCAGGGTGATTTCGAGATCCCCTGTTCTGACTTGTAAAAATCATTAAAAATTGTATAAAAATGATTTTGGAACATAATTTATATGGTTAAATTCCTTAATGAGTCTAGTTTCAAATGAGCTAAACAAGGAGGCCATCTAAATTCTGTACAAAGATTAATTTAATTCGTAGTGAAGAGAGGTCAGAGCAGTTGGACAGTGAAACAGGGGAAACTTTAAGAATAATCTGGTATTGATTGGCCATACCAAAAATTTTGAAAAATTTATAGTAAAAATATATATGAGTCTAGTTTCGGGAAAAATTTACGGATCTTAATTTGGAGTTCCGTAGCTCCAGATATAGATGATTTAGTGACAATGACTCAGGTAGACAGCCTAGAAAGAACTTATAAGTAAATAATAGAATTGTGTATAAAAGATGTGGAATGAAGAGGAAGAGTAGAAATTGAATAAAATTCAATTATTTATTGTAATTTAATGTTGTAATTAATAATGTAAATTATTATTTTCGTAGCTAAAAAGGAACTCGAGGCATCAACCCATAAAGGAAAGGAGAAGGTTACCGAGGAATGATCAAGCAAATTCGGGTTTGTATTACTATAATTCAAGCTATTTATTTATTCATTAAATATTAGATTAATTTATGGATATGGTAAGTAAATTATAAGGTAAGTGTTTTTATTGAATTGAATGGAAATTGAGTTGAATGATGAATATGTATTGAAATTGAATTGTATGTGGTTTGAAATGGAAAAGTGTAATTAATATTGAAATTGAATTTATTATGAAAATGAAAATGAAATTGAGAACTGAAATACCCTATTAACTAGTCGGGCTGAGTCGGATATAATTGGCATGCCATAGGACATGGAAGAGTACGGGATTTTGCCGGCTTACTGATCAGGCACTTACGTGCCGACTACTGTTACTGTTACTGTTACCGATTCGACACTTTGTGTGTCGTATACTGTTACTGTTACCGTTACAGGTTCAGCACTTTGTGTGTTGAATACTGATATTGTTACTGTTACCGATTCGACACTTTGTGTGTCGTATACTGTTACCGTTAAGGCACATTGTGCCGTACTGGAGTGTTGGGTTGGAATCCGTGTATCCGTTAAGGTCCGAGTCTGTTAATAGGGGTAAATAAGGAAAAGGTTAAATTGAATAAATGAAATGGTTGAGCCATTGAAAGAAATGCGAAAATAGAACATGAACTGAAAAATGTGATTGGAATATGAGTATGAAAATGGAAAGTATGAACCATTGGTTCAAGAAATGGATAGTAGCTTAACCTGATTGTGTATTGTTTCAATTGTTGAATAGCAAAAATTGAAATTGTATGAATATATTGGGAATGACAAACTTATGTTGAATTGGTTTAGTAAAATTAAAGTTATATGATTTAATGATATGATTATTATGTTTATAATTTGAATTATGGTAATACCACTGAGTATATGTATACTCAGCGTACGGTTGCTTCCGTGCGCAGGTTGTAGAAGTCAAATACTGAACCAGTATCCGAAGCCAGACCCGACTTCAGCAAACCTTTGGTGATGTATATTTCCTTTTTATAATGTGGCATGTACGTAGGTTGTGTATAAATGTTATTATGTTTTGAATGTGAATGGTTAAAAATGTTAGTATTACAAGTTTAAGAATTATAATGAAAGGAGTATATTTATTTTAATCTAACTAATATTTTGATAAATTTAAGTTGATATTATATTGATTGAGTTTGATTAGAAGGTATTTAGAATAGAAAATGAATTTATCAAATGAATTGGTTAAATTGGTTATTTATTGAAATGAATACGATTTATTTTACAGGGGGTTTTATATATTAATAAGCAGAAATGCTGCCGAAATTTATATTAAACAAAATTTATATTTGCAAATTGTCTGATATGTCCGGTAATGCCTCGTAACCCTGTTCCGGCGATGGTTCGGGGTTAGGGGTGTTACATTTATTGGTATCAGAGCTATCAGGTTTAGTCGATTCTCGGGCTAAATCGGGCTCGAAAGTGAGTCTAGAAGTACATGCCACTATTGAGTCGAAGCTGAGTCGGGTTTTTGGATGCTGACATATATATTTATTTATTTTGTTTTATAGATAAAATGTCAGACGAAAGAATGTATGATGTTGAACAGGAAATGCATACTGGAAATCGAGAAATTGAAGAAATTGAATCTGTTACACCTACTGTAAATCCGTTAAATAACCAACCTCCTAATGTAAGAAGAGAAAGAGATAACTCACAACTGTTAAGAGCTATAGCCGATGCATTGCAACATGTAGCGGAAACTGTACCTGCTACTACATCAGTACCTACGGTTAGACGGGCCCCGATTAAAGAGTTAAGAAAATATGGTGCCACGGAGTTTTCGGGACTAAGAGGTCTTGATCCGTCTATTGCTGAGAATTGGATAGAATCAACAAAAAGAGTTTTGCAACAATTAGATTGCACCCCCCGAGAGAATCTGATATGTGCTGTATCATTGTTACAAGGGGAAGCATATCTCTGGTGGGAATCTGTTGTTAGACATTTACCGGATGATCAGGTAACCTGGGATTTGTTTCAAAAAGAATTTCAAAAGAAGTATATTGGGGAAATGTATATTGAAGAGAAAAAGCAAGAGTTTTTAATGTTGAAACAGGGTAATATGTCAGTATTGGATTATGATCGAGAGTTTACTAGATTGAGCAGGTATGCTTCAGAATATATTCCAACAGAGGCTGATAGTTGTAAACGGTTTTTACGGGGATTAAGAGATGAAATAAAACTACAATTAGTGTCCCAGCGAATTACTGAATTTGTTGATTTGATCGAACGGGCCAAAATGATAGAGCAAGTCTTGGGATTTGATAAAAGTCAGAAACAGTTGGATTGACCAGGAAACGAGTAGGAGCAACTAGTTCAAATCCACTACCAAAGAGATCTAGAGAATTCAGAGGTGGTTGGAGATCAAGCTTTCGATCTGATAGAGGTGACGGAAACAGAGGAAAACAGATTACTATTTCCACCGGTAGTGTAAAAGCTCCACCCCGGGAAAATGAATATCCTGAATGTAACTATTGTGGAAAAAGACATTTTGGTGAATGCTGGAAGAAAATTGGAGGATGTTTTCGTTGTGGCTCTACTGAACACTTTATTAAAGATTGTTCGAAAACTCAGAGTAGTACACCTACCACATCTCAGAGATCAGTATCGACTGCCAGAGGTAGAGGAATGTCTAGAGGAGGTTTTGTTTCGAGGAGAGGAGGAGCTAGTAGAGGCAGTGATATAGCTACACAACAGTCAGAGGCTAGAGCACCAGCCAGAGCATACGTAGTTCGGACCCGTGAAGAAGGCAATGCTCACGATGTGGTGACAGGTATATTTTTATTGTATTCTGAGCCTATTTATGCTTTAATTGACCCGGGTTCATCACATTCATATATTAATTTAAAATTAGTTGAATCGGGGAAGTTAGAATCTGAAATGTCTAGAGTTTTCATAGAGGTGTCTAGCCCTTTGGGACAAACAGTGTTAGTAGACAGAGTATGCCGGAGGTGCCCGTTAATAATACATGATAAAATGTTTCCTGTGGATTTGCTGATCATGCCTTTTGGCGATTTTGATATCATTTTGGGTATGGATTGGTTATCTGAACATGGGGTAGTATTGGATTGCTACAAAAAGAGGTTTAGTATTCAGGCAGAAAATGGGGACAGAATTGAAGTGAATGGCATCCGTACCAGTGGTTCGACACGTATCATTTCAGCTACAAAAGCTAACAAGTTATTACAGCAGGGTTGTTCAGCGTATTTGGCATATGTTATTAATTCTGATTCAGTGGGAAGCCAATGTAGCCAGATTAGGACTGTATGCGAGTTTCCAGATGTATTTCCAGAAGAACTACCGGGTTTACCACCTGATAGAGAGGTTGAATTTGCTATTGAGGTGTATCCAGGTACAGCACCAATTTCTATACCTCCGTACCGAATGTCGCCTACTGAATTGAAAGAGTTGAAGGTGCAGTTACAGGATTTATTAGATCGAGGATTTATCCGACCGAGTATTTCACCTTGGGGAGCTCCAGTATTGTTTGTTAAAAAGAAAGATGGTTCTATGCGGTTGTGCATTGATTATCGACAGTTGAACAAAGTGACGATCAAAAACTGGTATCCTTTGCCTCGTATAGACGACTTGTTTGATCAGCTTAAGGGAGCTTCAGTATTTTCTAAAATTGATTTGAGATCCGGGTATTATCAGCTGAAGGTGAAGGAAAGTGATGTGCCTAAGACTGCCTTCCGTACTCGTTATGGCCATTATGAATTTTTGGTGATGCCGTTTGGATTGACCAATGCTCCAGCTGCTTTTATGGATTTGATGAATCGCATTTTCCAGCCGTATCTAGATCAGTTTGTGGTGGTTTTTATTGATGATATATTGGTATATTCAAAAACAGAGGCAGAACATGATCAGCATCTTCGAAAGGTTTTACAGATTCTACGGGAAAAACAGTTGTATGGGAAATTAAGTAAATGTGAATTCTGGTTGTCTGAAGTGGTATTTTTAGGACATGTGGTATCTGCTGATGGGATTAGAGTTGACCCGAAGAAGATCGAAGCAATTGTTCAGTGGAAAGCGCCAAAGAATGTGTCTGAGGTACGTAGTTTTCTCGGTTTGGCTGGATATTATCGAAGATTTGTAAATGGATTCTCGAAAATAGCAATGCCGATGACTAAACTACTACAGAAGAATGTTCCTTTTATCTGGGATGATCAGTGCCAGAATAGTTTTGAGACTCTGAAGCAAATGTTGACAGAGGCACCGGTATTAACATTACCAGAGTCGGGAAAAGATTTTATTGTGTACAGTGATGCTTCTTTGAGTGGTTTGGGTTGTGTATTGATGCAAAATGGAAAGGTTATTGCATATGCATCTAGACAGTTGAAGCCGCATGAACGTAATTACCCGACACATGACTTGGAGCTAGCTGCAGTAATTTTTGCTTTAAAGATTTGGAGACATTATCTTTATGGCGAGAAATGTTACATTTACACAGATCATAAAAGTCTCAAATATCTGCTGTCACAGAAAGATTTAAATTTAAGGCAAAGACGGTGGATCGAGCTTCTAAAAGATTATGATTGTGTTATAGATTATCATCCAGGAAAAGCAAATGTGGTAGCTGATGCATTGAGCAGGAAAGCTGCGATTGAATTACGAGCAATGTTTGCTCGGCTTAGTGTTAATGATGATGGAAGCTTGTTAGCTGAGTTAAAGGTTAAGCCAATGATGTTAGAGCAGATTAAAGCAGCTCAGATGGAAGATGTCAAATTATTAAAGAAAAGAGAAATGGTTCAGAATGGTACAGTCGAAAATTTTAGTATTGATGAACATAATTGTTTGAGGTTTCAAAATCGGATTTGTGTTCCAACTACTTCTGAATTAAAGAAGATGATTCTTCAAGAAGCAACTTGGGAACCGGAAGAAACTATGAGAACACAGTATCCTCATCTATTCTCAGGTAAATTTCGAGGACGAAATTTATTAAGGGGGGGAGAAATGTAACGACCCGAAATCCGTGGGCACCAGAAAAAAAAATGTGTTATCGGGCCTCTGTCTTAGTAAATCGAGTTAGTAAATAATCATTAGGAGTAATTATGAGTCTAGTAGTGTGCTTAATTAGATTTTTATTTAGTGAATTTAGCTTAATTGAGAGTAATTAGGAAAAAGGATCAAATTGAATAAGGAGTAAAAGTCTAATTGTAGATTAAAAGAAAATAAAAAGGACCAAAATGGCAATTATGCCATTTAGCATAAGTTGAGGCGGCATAAGCTTAAAAAAAATCTGAGATTTTATGTGTTAAAATATTATTAAATAATTATATTAATATAATATTATATATATAATAAAGTAAATAGTAAATGAAATAATAAAAAAAAAGAAACAAAGAAGAACAGAAAAGAACAGAGAGCATACGAAACAAGCAGGAAAGAAAGAAGAAAAAGAAGGAAAAAGGAAAAACTAAAGATTCAAGGTTTTAAACTTTAAAAGGTAAGTCAATCAAGTCCTATTCTTTTAATTTTGATGTTTTAGAAGCTTTAAAGCAAGATTTTGATGAAACTAAGTTGATATTTTGAGAGTTTATTGGTTTTTAAGTATAGTTTATGTTAAAGAAAAAGATGAACAAGGGGTTAAATTGAATGAAATTTAAGTTAGAGTTAGTAAAAGGATTAAATTGTAAAGTAAGCTATAAGTTTTGTATTATAGGGATTGATTTGGAAGAAATTATAAATTAGGGTTTTATTATGAAAATTTTGTAATCAAGTTGAATATGGAAGGAATTTAAGTAGAATCAAGCATGAATTAAGTTAAGAAAATAAGTAAACTTAACTAGGATTTAATTGCAAAATAAATCATAAGAAAACAGATTTAAGACAGCAGCAGTAGAGTAACTTTGAAAATTCACCAAAAATCGTAGAAATGGAATTAGAAGTTGAGTGAGATATGAAATTAAAGCTTATTGAGTCTATTTTCATATGAAAGAAACAGAGATAGCAAATAAGTTCTGTATTGTGAGATATTTAAATTTTAGTGAAACTGGTTCAGGGTGATTTCGAGATCCCCTGTTCTGACTTGTAAAAATCATTAAAAATTGTATAAAAATGATTTTGGAACATAATTTATATGGTTAAATTCCTTAATGAGTCTAGTTTCAAATGAGCTAAACAAGGAGGCCATCTAAATTCTGTACAAAGATTAATTTAATTCGTAGTGAAGAGAGGTCAGAGCAGTTGGACAGTGAAACAGGGGAAACTTTAAGAATAATCTGGTATTGATTGGCCATACCAAAAATTTTGAAAAATTTATAGTAAAAAATATATATGAGTCTAGTTTCGGGAAAAATTTACGGATCTTAATTTGGAGTTCCGTAGCTCCAGATATAGATGATTTAGTGACAATGACTCAGGTAGACAGCCTAGAAGAACTTATAAGTAAATAATAGAATTGTGTATAAAAGATGTGGAATGAAGAGGAAGAGTAGAAATTGAATAAAATTCAATTATTTATTGTAATTTAATGTTGTAATTAATAATGTAAATTATTATTTTCGTAGCTAAAAAGGAACTCGAGGCATCAACCCATAAAGGAAAGGAGAAGGTTACCGAGGAATGATCAAGCAAATTCGGGTTTGTATTACTATAATTCAAGCTATTTATTTATTCATTAAATATTAGATTAATTTATGGATATGGTAAGTAAATTATAAGGTAAGTGTTTTTATTGAATTGAATGGAAATTGAGTTGAATGATGAATATGTATTGAAATTGAATTGTATGTGGTTTGAAATGGAAAAGTGTAATTAATATTGAAATTGAATTTATTATGAAAATGAAAATGAAATTGAGAACTGAAATACCCTATTAACTAGTCGGGCTGAGTCGGATATAATTGGCATGCCATAGGACATGGAAGAGTACGGGATTTTGCCGGCTTACTGATCAGGCACTTACGTGCCGACTACTGTTACTGTTACTGTTACCGATTCGACACTTTGTGTGTCGTATACTGTTACTGTTACCGTTACAGGTTCAGCACTTTGTGTGTTGAATACTGATATTGTTACTGTTACCGATTCGACACTTTGTGTGTCGTATACTGTTACCGTTAAGGCACATTGTGCCGTACTGGAGTGTTGGGTTGGAATCCGTGTATCCGTTAAGGTCCGAGCTGTTAATAGGGGTAAATAAGGAAAAGGTTAAATTGAATAAAATGAAATGGTTGAGCCATTGAAAGAAATGCGAAAATAGAACATGAACTGAAAAATGTGATTGGAATATGAGTATGAAAATGGAAAGTATGAACCATTGGTTCAAGAAATGGATAGTAGCTTAACCTGATTGTGTATTGTTTCAATTGTTGAATAGCAAAAATTGAAATTGTATGAATATATTGGGAATGACAAACTTATGTTGAATTGGTTTAGTAAAATTAAAGTTATATGATTTAATGATATGATTATTATGTTTATAATTTGAATTATGGTAATACCACTGAGTATATGTATACTCAGCGTACGGTTGCTTCCGTGCGCAGGTTGTAGAAGTCAAATACTGAACCAGTATCCGAAGCCAGACCCGACTTCAGCAAACCTTTGGTGATGTATATTTCCTTTTTATAATGTGGCATGTACGTAGGTGTGTATAAATGTTATTATGTTTTGAATGTGAATGGTTAAAAATGTTAGTATTACAAGTTTAAGAATTATAATGAAAGGAGTATATTTATTTTAATCTAACTAATATTTTGATAAATTTAAGTTGATATTATATTGATTGAGTTTGATTAGAAGGTATTTAGAATAGAAAATGAATTATCAATGAATTGGTTAAATTGGTTATTTATTGAAATGAATACGATTATTTTACAGGGGGTTTTATATTAATAAGCAGAAATGCTGCCGAAATTTATATTAAACAAAATTTATATTTGCAAATTGTCTGATATGTCCGGTAATGCCTCGTAACCCTGTTCCGGCGATGGTTCGGGGTTAGGGGTGTTACACAAACACACCTATCAGATGGTAGTATAACTATAGTGAGTCGGGAATATCATATCCACGAGGACTAAAAGTACTAGTAGTTACTATCTTTTTATTAACTAGCCGAATAAATTGAAGGGATTTCTTTTAACCTAATCTTAACTAACCTAATTACTAAAACGGAACAGATAATAAAATAGGAAAATATTTGAAGAGAATTAATGATAGAGACAATACCCAGGAAAGAATCCGCCTAGACTTCACTTATTATTCTAAATATGAATTAAACAATTTATTCACGTGTCTTGATCTGTAGAAATCCTTAACTTATGTTAATATCTCTTTCGAGAATAAAAACAACTTACTCTAGGTCGATTAATTGAAATCTCTTTCTAATTAAAACCTCTATCGCCGCATTAACTCGATCTATGGATTCCTCTATTAGATTTGACTTTAATCCGGTAGATTTATGTCGTTCTATTTTTAGAATTGCATGCAGCTCCACTCAATTATGCCAGATCTACTCTTAAACAGGGACTTTTGCTCCACTGAATAAGCACATCAATCATGAATTAATATCCTAAAAACATTAAAATATGAAATAAGAACACATAATTGAGATCAAGAACAAATATTTATCATGTAATTCAGAAAAATCAAATAATAAGATCCGCCTTAGGTTTCATCCTCCCTAGATATCTAGAGAATTTAGTTCATACTTTTGGGGGGAAACATATCAAAATTAGGAAACACAACAAACATAAAGAAACATAAAGAAACCCAAAAAATTTCGAGAGAAATTGAATGGAGATCTTCAGTCTTGAATCCGTTGGTGTTCTTCGAGTCTTTTCTTCGTTCAGCTCTGCGTCCTCCTTTTAGGTCTCCTTCTAGTGTGTTTTTATAGACTTTGGAATGCTCAAAATACCTAAAAATTGGCTTTTTTTGCGTGAAAACGAAATAGGGTCTGACAGGGACACCGGCGTATGATCAGCTCGTGTAAGAATGCCCAGGCCGTGTGCAATACTGACATGGTTTGAAATTGACACGGGCTGGCACACGAGCGTGTGATAGGTGTAACACCCCCTACCCGTATTCGTTGTCAGAATAGGGTACAAGGCATTACCGGAGTTTACGATTTTTTTTTCAATATAACCCCTTTATAGATATCTAGTCTTCCCTGCAAATTTTAAACCGAGACCAATCCACATCAACCAATCCAATTCAACATATTTTCAAAATAGATTCATGCATATTATAAGATAACATCAACATATACCAAACCAAGGTTTGCTAGCCATACCAATGGCTGACCTTACATTCATTTCATATTAACATTACTTTATTAGCTTATACATGCCATTGATTTCCAAAATAAAGTTTCTTTATATACCAAAATCTTGAGGCTGATAGTGTGATGTCTCTCCTACCGAATCCGACCTCCGAGCTAACACTACAAAACAGGGGAAAGGAAACAGGGTAAGCACTTTGTGCTTAGTAAGCCCATATAACAAGAATTATACTTACCTAATATTTTCAATACAATGCAATAAACATTCATATATCCATTCAATGCACTATTACCCTAACATGCACAAACTCAGCTTTCAAGTTAGTCCAATTATTTTCATGTATTAGTAATACATACCATGATTGATGAACTCATCAATACCATGATTTCCCATTCCCTTATTCTTTTTCCATATTTATCCCCTTGAATTTTCCTGGAATTTTCGATGGATTTTCATAGGTACACTTTTAGTGTTAAAATCCGGGTCCGTCAATTTATATTCATGTGCGCACATTTCTATTTCAGAGAGCACACTCCCCAAACCTCATCTTTACAGCGGGATTACCAGTCCAGGCTAAATCCCCTGTAATATAAACTCATAGAGTATTGTCGGGATTACCAGTCCAGGCTAAATCCCCTGCAACGACAATTACTCTAATGAGCTTGGATCTGAATTACCAGTCCAGGCTAAATTCAGACCCTAATTCGGATTACCCGTCCGAACTAAATCCATTTTCCACATATTCTTCGGGAGGGCTATATCAGGATAGGATACCGGGTGGCTAGATCCTTTTTACCGTCATTCTTTTTCAGAGATCCATCGAATTTTCCTTTCATTCAACCGAGATTTCTTCCCCTTTTTACCAAATATATCAATGTTTCATCAATTTTCATACAATGAACATTCAAATTATATTCACATCAATAACATACATTTCAAGCATTTAAGAATATAATTCAAGTTACATGAACTTACCTCGATACTAGTTCGTATATAAAATCTACTAATCCGGGGACTTTTTCCTTTCCTCGATCTAGCTTCGTATTTAAGTTTTCCGGATCTAAAAAATAAATTCAACCATCAATTCAATACATTTCATGTTCACATGTAGCATTCTGTATAATTCTATTATTATTTTTAGTTCATTCAAAGCTGTCTACTTGAGTCACAGTAACTAAATTATTTTTATCTTGAGCTACAGAATTTAAAATTTAGATCCGTTAATTTTCCCTGAAACTAGACTCACATATTTTATTCCCATAAAATTTTTAGAATTTTTGGTTTAGCCAATAAGTACATTTTATTCTTTAAAGTCACCCCTGTTCTGCTGTTTGACAGTTCTGACCCTTCTTCACTAAAAATTAATTATCTCTTCATACAGGATTCAGATGATGTTCCCGTTATTTCTATTGAAAATAGACTCATTAAAATTCTAAAAATATAAATTAAGCCCCTAATTATTTTTCTCCAATTTTGATGATTTTCTAAAGTTAAAACAGGGGAACCCGAATTCATTCTGACCTTGTCTCACAAAATTTTATTATATCTCATGATTTACATATCTATTGCTTACACCGTTTCTTCTATGAGAAACTAGACTCAATAAGATTTAATTTCTTTTTTTTCATATTCTAATTCGATTTCTACAATTTATGGTGATTTTTCAAAGTAGTCTACTACTGCTATCCAAAACTGTTTTTAGTGCAAACTGTTTATTATCAATTTTCCCCCTAAGCTTTCAATAAATGATAATTTCATCCCTACTCAATTAACTTCTCAATTGAGCTGATTTCTCTAAATTAAAACTTTATTCTATATTTATAACCTTTGGAAAGCAGAATTTCAATAATAGACTTTAATTCCAAATATTTTCACAATTTAGATCCTAAAAATCAATTTCTATTGGAATTACCTTATAAAATCATCTCATAAACAATTTAAAGCTTAAATTTCATGCTACTTCATCATAAACTTACAGCACTCAACCATGGTAACTTTCAATTTCATCCATGAAATAAAAAACTAATGAATTTAATAGTAGGACCTAGTTGTAAAAGTCTTAAAAACACAAAAATTACAAGAAATTTGCAAGGATTAACTTACTTGCAGTAAAAATATGAAAAACCAGCTTAAGGAAACCCTTCTATGGTGTTTTTACTGATGAGAATGCAGAAAAATAAAGAGAAATCTAGATAATTCCACTTTAGTCCTAGCTTTATTAAGTAAATTTTATAATATTCCAATTTTGCCCTTAATTCTCCTTATTTTCTTGCTGATTTCATGCCCTTTCCGTCCAGCCCAAATAGACCTTGGGTCTATTTTCCTTTTAATCTGTAACACCCCCTACCCGTATTCATTATCGGAATAGGGAACGAGGCATTACCGGAGTTTACAATATATATTTTTTTTACTCAATATAACTCCTTTATAAATAATCTAGTCTTCCCTGCAAATTTTTTTTTTAAACCGAGACTAATTCATATCAAACCAATCCAATCAACATACCTTCAAATAGATCCATGCAAATTTATAAGATAACCTCATTACATACTAAAACTAGAAATTTGTTAGCCATACCAATGGCTAACCTTACATTCATTTCATATTAACATCTACTTTATTAGCTTATACATGTTATTGACTTCCAAAATAAAGTTTCTTTATACCGAAATCTTGGGGTTGATAGTGTGATGTGTCTCCCACCGAATCCGACTGTAAACATCGCCAAAACCCGGCCCATTCACTACGACCGAATTTGGAATGCCACTGTGGAAAGACGGGTGAAATCTATTTAACTTAGAATAAATCATTAAAACTTGTTAACTTTTGAAAATCCATGTCTATTTGATATTGTATGAAAAAACTTTGATATTTTTAATGCCCAAAATTAAACTTTGTGAAATATATAAAACCAATTTGAATAAATAAGTTGTTAAAATAAAATCATCTCAAATTAGTAATTCAATCTAAACGAGCCATGGTTAAAATAAAAATAATAAAAAAATAATAATACCAAGAATAATAAGAAGGCCCTTATTACAATCAATATTTAAAACCAAATACTTAATAAAAAAAAATATAAACTCTTCCTTCTGCATAGGCCACCATGTGTCCTCTCCGATCCCGGTCCAGTTCTACGCATCACCTGAAATGGTTAAGAAAATAGGTGAGTCTACAGACTCAGTGCATAATCATTTCATATTCCACACGTATGGGCTTGGCCCATAACCATACAATCCACGAACCATTCATGCAATCATGCATCACAGCCCAACCTAGAT